>JAPSES010000102.1:6734224-6744926 GCA_029822895.1 Maxillicosta whitleyi
AGCGCCCTCTGGTGGTTTAGTGTGAAAATAACATGTGAAATGATATAATAATGTGTTAATAATTTCACACATATGTCACTCCAGAGTATAAGCCGCACCCCCGGACAAACTATGAAAAAAAACTGACACTTTTAGTCTGTAAAATACGCTAATTATTTATGAACCATGTTTCAGGCCTTAGTTCAGGCCTTTGACCCCTTAAAATCTATGCAATCAAGAGGATATTTGGCTGCCAAAGCAGCTTCATTTTGTGTCAAAATGAAGGTTTGGACCAATTTTAATTTTGATGAAATTCCATCATGGCGCTCCTGAAATGTTGTGCTTATGGAATGTGCAGAGGTCAAAGCATGTTTGACCTTTGGCTGCTGAAACCTATGCAATCATTTATGCTAAATCTGCAACATGGAGCTCACGTTCTCACATAGATACTCAGCAGATACTTCTAGAAAAGTGACAAAAAATAAAACAAAAGCAGTGGATGATAATATTTAAGTTTTGTGTTATATTATCAATGTTTGCACTAAATAACTACAAAAAAAGTCCCTTGAGACTTTTGGATTGTTAAAGTTTAATCACAGTGTTTGGCCACTAAACCACCTTCAGTCCACGTCAAAATAGTTTGCACCGATTGACGAAATTCCATCGTGGCATTCCGGAAATACTGTGTTCATGGAATGTGTAGAGGCCAAAGTATGTTTGACCTTTGACTGCTAAAATCTATGCAATCAAGAGAATATTTGGCTGTCAAAGCACCTTCAGTTCTCGTCAAAATGAAGATTTGATCCAATTCTTAATAGATTCTATTGTGGTGTTCCGGAAATATTGTGTTCTAGGAATGTGCAGAGGTCAAAGCATACTTGACCTTTGGCTGTCGAAAACTATACAATCAACAGTATTTATGTTTAACCTACAACATGGAGCTCAACTCCTCACATAGATGCTTCTAACAAAGTGGATAATGGATAATCTTGATATTTAAGGTGGACTGAAGAAAATACTCCACCTTAAAACCTTTCAGCAGACAGTTTATACCAAACAATGTGTCAGTAATGTAATAAACTTTGGTCGTCATTTATCGGTGTGAAAGTGTTTTTGTCCGAAATGTGTTGATTTCACTCTTAATCATTCTTGAACCTTGAATATGTGATGAATTGGAGAATGATGGTAGTATCTGTGTGCACGTAGGTGTGGCCGGAACCAAAGGGTTAATGATGCGATTCCATCGTCTTTGTCGGACACTGAAAACAGTGGAAGTACAGCGTCTGAAACACCGGGGGTGGGGGGGTTCTGTTTGGAACACTTCAGTTTAGTTTGGGCTCAGATGACCTCAGAGGAGCCAAGGACTAGCGGTCCAGCACCACAAGAAAGATGGATTCCACGGGGCCGAATGGGTCCAGATTATCTCCCTGGCACAGGAGCCGCAAGAAAGGAGGCGCCGGAACATCTCTGGGCGGTGAAAAATGAGGGAGCCAGATACTATTTCTCCCTTAATTCACAAGGGGTGGCCTGGCTCTGGCTGCGATAAGACACAAGTGATCAACATCCTTTGAGTTGACTCGGCCTCCTGGCGCCCCCCCCACCCGCTCATTTCCAACCCCCCGCAGTCCCCTGCTGATATGTCGGACATATTTTTGCTTCTCCAACAGGTGCAGCGTGGGTAAAAGAGAAAGTGCAGTGGTAGGAGGTGGGCAGAGCAGTAACTGAACAAACAAACGCCCAGATCTGGATTTATGATCCAACAGGGGATCCAACAGGCCTGGGGGAACCCGTGAGGTACTTTAAGACCCGTTTTTAGCTCAACGCCCGTTAGACCTTAAGGTACAGTGAAGGCGCTTTGTCCAAAACAATCAAGTAAACTTATCAGAATCTTTCATAAATGTCAGAAACATCAACATATGAATGACAATTTGCAACAACAAAAAATAGTGAAAATGAACATAAACAAATACTAAAAACAAATCAAAAATATTTAGCAAAACTGACAGAAATGAACAACTAGGAAAAATCAACATAAATGAGTGTAAAATCCCCAGTAAAACCCAGTTAAATGAACAGTTCCAGGTTCGTTCCAGCTGATGTTCAACATGTTAAAGCTGTTACTGATGTTCATTCTAGTGTCTGATTTAGTCCAAACATGCCAAACTGCAGTTCTTTTTCTTTCCTTCCACCCGTTTTAACCTAAAACATGGTAAAACTGTAGAAAAGGAATGCGCTGGCATCCTGGCGGCAGCTTTAATGAACCTCAAACAGAACGTCCCAGGGGTTAAAGGGTTAAGGTGCAGCCGTGGACTGTGATTTGCACGCTTTAAAGTCATTTGGAAATGACCTTCAAACAGAAGCCGAAGAGTCGCAAACAAATAAGGCGACCCAAATGTCACGACTGTTCCAGGAGACGGGCTGTCATTAGGAAAGGCGCCGTAACAGATCCTCCTTAATTCCACCGAACGGGAATCTATCAAAGCGTCATTACAAAGTCGCATCCGCACGGTTTCCGAAAAGACGACACCGCAGCGGAAAACGCTTTGGTGATATTTAAAATGTCATTATGCTATTATTTCTCCGATAAGGTTTTTTTTTTTTTTTGCATGTGTTTGACTATGGAGATTATCTTCTGAAGTGGTATTTATTTTAGTTTCTGTTCCTGTTGGCGCCCGTGCCCTGGTGGGGACAGATAATTGCGATTGGCTGGAAGACGTCCAACTGGGATTCAGCTAAAGCAACATTTGATTATTTTTACTCAATAAATCAACGAGAACGGGGGCTTAAATGTCTGGATGGGGAAAGCTCTAAGGGAATGATTAAAGATTATAAGAGTTGTTATAGCCGCGATAATCTATTGTATATGAAAAGAATCCGCAGACTGAAGTATAATGTGAAGTTATTGGACTTATTCTCAACAGGACAGAGATGATTTTGCTGGAAAATAATGTCTCCGAAGTCGAAACTAATAGATTTATGTTTTTTTTTAATGTTGCATCATGGGTTGATTATGGGATCAGGGTTCTCACCAGGAATTTTTAACTGCGTGGGGGTAGCTGACGGGGGGCACATCGTGGACATACACGGATAGCGGACGGGACATACACAAATAGCAGATGGAACGTACATGGATAGCGGACTGGGGGGAGGGGGTGGTGCGCATTGTGGACATACATGGATAGCAGGCGGGACGTAAATGGATATCGGACGGGACGTACACGGATAGGGGAGGGGACATACACAGATAACGGACCAGGGGAACGTTGTGATCATACACGGATAGCGGGCCAGGGGGGAGGGGGGTCAGCATGCGTTGCCGACATACACGGATAGCGGACTTGACGTAAACGGAGAGCGGACGCACGTGTTGTGGACATGGATGAACACGGATAGTGGACCGGGGGGGTAATACAATTCCTGACCTGGGGGCTCACTGTGCTTCCGCTACACTGGCGAGAACCCTGTCATTAAAAAACAGCGTAGCGGGTGAAATCACAGTGCAGGGGTGAAAAAAAAAAATCACAGCGTGGGGGGGGCAATACGCACAAATGCACTGGCGAGAACCATGTAAATGCATAATTTGTAACATTACCACATTAAATAACCTATTCTGCATTAAATGTTTACATTCTTGCTTTTTATTCTCTAATTCTTTAAGTTATTTAACATAACATCCAAGTGTTTTGACAAACACTTGCTAGTTTTGTACCATAATAACAAAAATGATGAATATATGATTAAACAATGATGTAAATGTAGAAATACGCAGTTTTATGCAGTTACATTTTACTAAAACACTGTGAATGACGATGTTCAGTCAGAACATTGGACAATATTTCAAATTAATAGGAAGTTTCAATCACATTTTCACAAAATAAGAAATTAAATTTTTTTTTTAATTATTGCTGTGATGAAGAATCACCAAGCTCCTAAAACTCTGGTAAACATTTTTAAATAGAAAAATGTGAAAAAATAACGAAAGAATCACCAAAACCAAGCAGCAGACTGGAACAGCTGTGGAGGTGTTTTAGTGGGTTTTGCAGTTAAGAAAACCATCATTTACATAAAAGGAGTCAACTTATTCTTTTTGTAAGTGAAATTTGGAGCATCTGCTTTGCATAAACACTCATCCTGAGTAATTAACTCGTCTTATTTTCAGTTTAAGGTCGGTCTATTCATCAATCAGTCCAAATCCGTCACAGAAAGACCTTCAAAATCCTGTCAAAGCACTAGATTTCTTCTGAACACATTGTCAGACGTTAAAGTATGGGTTAAAGGTCAACTCCGATGTAAGTAAAACTACATTGTGTAACATTATTTGACTCTTCTTTTTAATTAAGTTCATGTTTATTTAGCTTGGCTTATTATTAAGCTTTGGTAAACATGAAGAAACCAAATGTGGTTAATATCGGAGCTGTTTCAAGTCTCATCGGTTCATCCTCATTATGTCTAAACAAACAGCTTTAACTGAACGAGTGGAAGGCAAGGTTGGACATAGTTGGACATGATTGGACATGGTTGGATGATTTGACATTGCTTGTTGTAGTTGGACATGATTCGATGTTGCTTTTTGCAGGTGGACATAGTTGGACGGACATGATTTGATGTGGTTGGATGTGGGTTTGGGGGGGAGGAGCCTGTAATAAGGCCTGAAATAGCTCCGTCAGCTTCAGTCCCATGTGGTGTCCAGGTGCGATAACGCTGCTCTGGGGAAAGTGTTGGACAGCAGCAGGACTTCATTCCACCTCGTATCACCTGGCAGATCCCCCGTCCAGATACCACCGACACATTTTCTGTCTTAATTGTTTTGCTTTCCTTGAACTTTGATGTCGGAATCTGGGAAGAGCTTTTTTTGGCTGCGCTCAGGTTGACGGCGGCTGTGATTCCTCTAAACCGAAGCTGAACGAAAATCACCTTTGAACACAACAAAAGGAAGATGACAACCGGTAAACAACGGCTTCATTAATGTTCCTCTAAAGCCCAAAGTGCTTTAAACACACGCTGGAGCGGGAGACGACTCGCAAATGAGTGTCAGAAAAACCAACCTGAAACCTTTCATGAGTCCAACACACACCATGTTCTATTCATGGGCCGCACGTCGTCATCTCTGCACGAGACGAAATTTAGCAAAGAACGAATTTAATGAGCAACACTAGAACTTGTCTCCACGGAAACAACAACCAGCTGCAACTTTACACTTTATTATGCATGTTCACACTCATTTAATTATAGAGCATTTCATCCAAACCATTAAATATTGATCTGTTTATCTGCACATAAATGGAATCTGTTGACAGACTACGATTGTGTTTGTCTTATTTAGCCTTGATACGGACCGCAAAACACACCAGACGAAAACACCGCAAAAGACGCAACAAAGGAACACTGTAAAAACACACAACAGGACAAAAAAAAAAATAGCAAAAACATGCAAAGCAAAACCATCACTACAATCACAACAAGATAAAAACATAAAAAGACGGGAAACAAAAACACTGCAAAAGTCGTAACAAGATAGGAACATCGCAGAAGATGCATCAGGACAAAAACATCTCAACAGAAGAAACGCTGCAATCATCACAAAGTAGTCGATACTTGTACGTAAAGTCAATGTCTTTGTTTCAAGAAAAGACAGCAGGGGACGTAGGACCTCCAGTCTGTCTGTGGTGCTGGCCCTGCCCATGGTACTGGGCGCTGTCTGTGGTCCTGTCCATCCTGGGTACTGTCCGACTTAGTCCTGTCCAACCTGGGCTCTGTGCTGGGCTCTGTCCGTGGTGCTGGTCCTGTCCGTCCTGGGCTCTGTCCGTGGTGCTGGTCCTGTTCATCCTGGGTTCTGGTGCTGGTCCTTTCCGTCCTGGGCTCTGTTCCTGATGCTAGACCTGTCCATCCAGGGTTCTGACCGTCCGGGGCTCTGTCCATGGTGCTGGTTCTGTCCGTGGTGCTGGTCCTGTTCATCCAGGGTTCTGTCCGTCCTGGGCTCTGTCCATGGTGCTGGTTTTGTCTGTGGTTCTCCTGTCCTCCACATCCATCCTGATCCGGTCTCACCATGGTCCACTTGAATATTTCATGGCGGACAGATGGAATCCTAATCTTAGCTCCGAGCTGTGCTGGTCTGTCACCGATCCATTTTCCCATCAGCCCCTCCCTCATCTACGCCGCCATCTTTCCTGCGTCGGCTCCTCCCTCTGGCGCCTCTGCCACACATCGCTCCATCACTTCCACTTTTCTTTTCTCCTTTTTTTTCTTTTCCAGAGGCGTGTCACTTCCAGACGCCTGCATATTTAACACCACGCCGTCATATATTAAAGCCCAGAGTGTCCAGCGTTAATTAATCCCAAAACCTGAACACAAATTAACTTAGGAAGTGGGAGGAGAACAGTGAATAATGACCGGGGTTTTGTTTTCAGACCAACTTTCAGACGATACATCATAATCCGGCGTCGGCTACACTTTACAGCGTACATTTACATTCACACGAGACGATACGGAGGAAAAAAAGTGTCAGGAATCGCAATACATGTGATAATTGCTCATCATGGGTGAGCTGCGGAGCGGAACCACTGGGTTTGACTTGTTTTTTTTTCCTACAGTGGTTTGGAATTTGCATGTGTTAAGCAACAGTATCACCCACAATCCTTTGCTACATTATACCAGGTCCTTTATGAATAATGAATGTAGGAGGCCGCAGACGACTAGTTGTGAACTCGAGCAGGAGTTCGACAGCCGACGGGAAAAGAGAAGCATGTATTTACAGGAAACGGAGGGGAGACCGGGGTAAGGCGAGCCCGAATACCAACGAGGAAAGCAGTAACAGCGGAGCGGCGAACTATCGGAATTAATTGGTTAAATTTGCATGAGAAGTCTACGAGTCACAAAACAAAAACACTGCAAAAGATACAAGACAAAAACACTGTAAAAAATACAAAAAAAGACTACAAAAGATATAAAACAAAAACACTGCATACAAGACAAAAACACTGTAAAAGATACAAAAAACCCACTACAAAAGATATAAAACAAAAACACTGCAAAAGATTCAAGATAAAAACACTGCAAAAGATACAAGACAAAAACACTGTAAAAGATACAAAACAAAAACACTGTAAAACACTGTAATAGATACACAACAAAAACACTGTAAAACACTGTAAAAGCTACACAACAAATACACTGTAAAAGATACAAAACAAATACACTGTAAAAGATACAAGGTCATGGTCGTGTGTTTCAGGTCAAGTCCAGGTAAAAGTGTTTTGTATAAAATAATTCAATCATGAACTGAAACTGATTGAATGTAAATAATCGGTTCTTCATGTTGACGTTGGGCTCAGATGATCCTCATTTCGATCCAAAACAAACTTTCAGCTGTTTTTTTTTTTTTTGTTGAAACTCAAACTTTCCTCATCCGTCCTTATCGTCCACTAACCCGTGATAGATAAGGGTTTGTTTACCGACTCTCTAATGGTTCATCTCCCTCATGAGTGCTTTTACTTCTACAATTAATTACCGCTGCTGAATTTACGTCCAAACAATTACAGCTTTCATTTGCAAAAACCCGACAATGGTCCGTCTCTCATCTCACACGGACGCCGTTTTCTCACCTCTGTGAAAAGTCAGAAATAACTGTTCTTTCTTTGTTCGCTGTTGTCATGAGCTCAATGTTTGAGACAAAAACAGGCCGTTTTCCTCTAAATAAACTGCATTTATTATAAACGTAACATTTCATCTGTTATTGATGGAGCTTTGACCACAGAAGAAGAGTTCACTGACCATCCACACACGTTTAGGCTTCAATGGGTTCAAGTACTCAACTTCAACTGTCTGGAAGACACCAAATACGGACATGGAGTCAGAGTTGAACATATGGAGTCAAAGTTGAATACATTGAGCTTGTGATGTATGTATATGTATGTAAATGTATATATAGAATGGAAATCAGAACGTAAAGGGTATCAGAGCTTGAAGAAAAAAATACAAAAACAAAAAGAACACAAAACAAATTAACAACATAAGGAAAAAATGTACAGAATACATGAGAAAATAAAGAACCATAAACAAAATATTCAGTAAAATAAGCAACAACAAAAAAAAACTGTTTCCCGCAGCAGTGTTCGCCCCACTGCCTTGCTAACATTCCAGGAAAAAAATTTTCAGTCTGAGTGAAAAAAATGTAGTAATGCATTGACAAGCGCAGGTGCCAAGACAGTATTGATGAGACTAAATTGTGACACCTAGTGGTTATATATTACTACGCTGTGTCTGTCATTCTAGAGACACAATTAGCAAACTACGCTATTGGTACACTACCGGTACGCTATCCGTGCAACGCCGCTATGCTACGCCACTCTGCCTCCTTACGCTGCTATGCTACACTGCTATACTACACTACACAATGCAACACCGCTGCACAACGCCCCCCCAGCCCTGATGACTCACCACCTTGACTAACCAAAATGTACGAACAGAATTCATAATTCATTCATTCAGTGAATGTGTGGAAGGTGTGCATTTCCTGCTCATGTGTGGTGCGTGTTAATTTCCTGTTGCACACATACTGTACGTCAGTGTGTGTGTGTGTGTGTGTGTGTGTGCCTTGTCAGATCCTGTTAATTGCCGCCGTCCTGCTGCTTTTAAAGTTGTGACTAGCTCCCCCCAGCTGTCACTGCGCCTCCATTATTTACACATTCAAATGAGAGAAAAATGTTCACGTCCACATTAATGACTCCACCGCAGAGACGGCCAACAAACACTCCACTCATTAAGGCGACGGACTCACCTCGCCATTACCCAGGATTTAGAGCCGATACTTCCACCTGCACCGCCTCCTTTAATTACACAAGTTTTACAAAGGGCGCAAACAATGGCCGACGAAGACGGAACGGGCGCCACGATGACTGCCATAGAACACAGGGGATCAAACGGTCGAATTAAAGAGGATCCACTGAAGCAAAACTTTGGATAAAAACCACAAAGGTTGATTATTTATTGGACCCCCACCAAAAAAAAAAACACTACTGTCAAACATACACAGAGTTTAAAGGTGTTATTCAAGTCAGTGTTTGGAATTAAACAGTAGAAAAGTCTGGGTTTATTAACGAAGAAGTGCTTCGGTTTAAAGGAGTTTTCTTCCTCATGTAAAGGAAATTATTGTTTAAAGCAGGAAAAATATTTGAGAAATTAGAAGAACATTAAAAATCAGAGTCATGGATAAAAAAAAGTATACATGTTTTGTTCATTTTATTGTTTTGTTCATTAATACTTGATTTGTTGATTATTTTGGTATTGTTTTCTTTTCTCATGTTATTTT
The DNA here is from genome assembly GCA_029822895.1 of Maxillicosta whitleyi. NCBI lineage: Eukaryota > Metazoa > Chordata > Actinopteri > Perciformes > Neosebastidae > Maxillicosta > Maxillicosta whitleyi. Next base: position 6,743,511 of record JAPSES010000102.1, read on the forward strand.
GTTTATTATTTTGTCCATTTTTCAACTTTTAATTACTTTGTTTATAATTTGTGAATTTATGGTTGATTTGTTGATATTTTGGTCTTTTTTAAATTATTCTGTTGATTATTTTGTCCATTTTTCATCTTTAAATTATTTTGTTAATTTATTTAATTAGTTTATTTTTTGGTTCTTTTTTAAAATTATGTTCATTTATACTTAATTTGTTGATATTTTGGTCTTATTCTCTTTTTAAAAAAAAGTTTGCTGAATATTTTGTTCATTTTTCTTTTTAAATTTTTTTAATTTAATCTTTCTGTTCATTTATGTTTCATTTGTTGATTATTTTGTTCTTCTTTAAAATTATTTTTAATTTAATCATTTTGTTACTTTACGCTTGATTTGTTGACATTTTGGCCTTTTTTTTCTTTTTTCATATTATTTTGTTTATTATTTTGTCCATGTTTGATCTTTTGAATTTTTTTTTTGTACTTTGTTAATCATTTAATTAATTTATGATTCAATGATTATTTTTGGTCTTTTTTAAATTATTTCATTGAATATTCTGTTCATTTTTGTTCTTTTTATAAAGTTAGGTTCATTTATACTTGATTTGTTGGTTACTTTGGTCTTTTTTTTTGTTGTTTGACATGGAACATCCTGGATCCAAGAACCCCCTAACTAACCAATGCAATAATATCTATCCCATAATATAAACAATATTCTGACATTAGTCCTTATTGTTTTTTATCCCAGACCCCTGTTAGAAAATAAACACCTTGAATACAGTTTCTCAGTTTTACGTCACATTCAGATATGACCCTTTTGTACATTCAGAGGCACTGTAGTTACCGTGGAAACAACAACATCTCAAGTACAACATTGAGTCACCAGAAAAACCCATGTTGGATCAAAAACAGTGAATAAAACGAACAAAAATGAAAAAAACAACTACAACATTCTAAACAATGTGGAAAAAAATAAACAAAAACTTCATTAAAACACTGTTCATAATGATTATAATAGTTAAAAACAGCTAAAGTAATGAACTAATAAATTGATAAAGTAAGTTGCAAACTGAACTAGATTGTAGGGGTGAAAAAATATAACAATGAATAAAAACTGAAAACACTGATTCATGATGGAACCCATGGAGTCGGATCAATGATGGACACACTGGGTTTATGTTCAGTTCAGGACAGACTGGACTGAAAAAGACACCTTTACTTGTGGTTTTTTTTTTAAAAAATATATTTTCTATAATAACCTTCAAATTTATTTGAAATTTTCAGGAACATTTACATGATCAGTAGGTGTGTGTTCAAAATATTGGTACGGGGATATATTGTCGGCCTCTTCACGATACGGAGGCGTCAGTATCGATATTTCACATCCAACAAATAATTAGTTTATCAAGTTTGTGAAACGGCATCTGAC
>JAPSES010000102.1:7174962-7187677 GCA_029822895.1 Maxillicosta whitleyi
CACCGAATGTTTTCTAGTTTTGAATAGAGTAGGTGTTATACCTAAGGGATTGATTGATTGATTGTTGTGTTTTTTGTTGTTGAACACGCTGTATTTCTACCCTCTCTCCTCTTCTCCCTATTTCTTGTCCTTGTACGCGCTGCAACAAAAATCGCCCCACAGAGACACAATAAAGATGAACTGAATGGGACATTTACAAAATGGGAAAGAAAAAAAAAAAATCACCTTCAATGTTAATCTAAAATTACAAATATTTGTCAATCATTGGGGGGAAAAAAGGAAAATTATGTAAAACAATACGTGCCAAATATGACTTTGGTGATATAAAAGTAAATTATTCCATTTAATTTCTTTTTTTTTTTTTTTTTTTTTACTTTTGTGTTTCATTCTTGCTCATAATTTGTCTTTTCTATTGAATAATATACAAAGCTAAATATGTTCATGTTTGAAAAAAAAAAAAAAGAAAGGATTTCAGTTCTAATCCCTAAGAAAATGAGACAGAGACAAACAGAAATGTATCCGCTTTATTTCACCTTTTTTTTTTTTTGATAGAGACTGTGTTTTTAAATATGAATAGTGTGAGGAAAATGTATCTGATTGAGACTGAAAGATATTGTGTCTCTTATGCTTCAAACAAAAACTAAATTAAAAAAAAAAAGGGTTTCCATCCACTGTCAGTGATCAAACTGGTTTTTACTGGTGAAACAATGTTGTAGAAGATGACAGTGTTTCCATGGTAACTACAGAGCATCTGAACATCTAGGCTTAAATAAGTCATATCTGATGACCATGAAAAGATGACAATCTGCATACTCAAATTATTCACATTACTATTTTTTCCTCTCAAGGATTAAGGTTTGAAACATAAATGAATTAATTTTACAGGTAAATAAAGTTGTAGGCCTAGTTCGTGGCAAACCTAATCCAGTATAATCTAGTTTTCTGTGGAAATGTCGTAATGGACTGCATATAATGTACATGAAGTAAACACTGCCAACATTAACAGCCAGTTTAAAAAAAAAAACAAAAAAACAACAGCCAGTAGCATCCAGTATTAACGCATAAGGACCTGGACCTCTGCTGACGTACAATGGCCTCATAAAATGCAAAGGTTTCTCATTAGAACAGTATGTGTATGGTCTGTTCTGAGCTTTTTATGTCCACACTCAAACATGATGATAATGTACTTTAATGGTGGATGTGACCTCCTATTAAGTGAAGTAAAAAAAAAAAAAAATCCAATATAGTACAAAATAAATGGCTCACATTCGCAATTAACTTAAAAATCTTTAATTTCTGTGGGAAATTGGGCTCATTCAACACAGTATTTTCTTATGATGAGGGGATGTTGACAATACAATAATATTTCAAATGTTTCTTTGGAGAAAAAAGTTAAATAGATTGAAATAATGCTGAAATAACTCTTTGCTGTAATGACATCCCTTCTCTTTCTCTCTATTATCACGATCAAATAAAGAACAAATGCAAAAAAAAGGCATTTTAATTGCATCCCGCTCTGTTTTTTGATTTAAGTTACCACCTCGTGGATGTGTGCCACCGTCAATTTAAGGATCAGTTTACATCCATGTCTGTCTAGACTCATAAAATGTGGGGTGAAGAAATGTAATAAAAAGGAATAAAGTGTATTTTGGTGAAATGGAGCTTCTCATTTCCAGTGGGAGATATGCTGCCTTCACTTACTACTTTTATAGAAGACGATGATGTTGAACAACGGGAAGGTTTTTGCAGAGTGTGATGTCGAGGTGAAGTTGACCTCTGACCTTTTGGCCAAAGACGTGAACATGATTGACAGCTTGATTCTACTTGTCTACCTCTCATAATGCTCTCTGACATGTCTGTTACTGACACAGAGGCATAAAATACAGAATCTATAGAAACATTTCTCATTTTAACATTTTAACGCTGGATACCAGACATTTCCTGTGGCTGTAAATGGGAACATAATGCTTCCTTTTAAGCAGAGGGGGGCACTTGAGGTAAAATCTGCAGCAAAATTTCCTTCAGTTTCTTATTTTCCTAGACTGAACTCAAAATTCAGTTTCACTTTGTTGCTCCTGTTCTGTGCTACGACCCTTTGAGCTGTGTACTGATTGCTCTATATGGATCTACTATAAACTGAGAATCTTTTATCACTTTTCTAATCTGTCTTGTATTACTACTTTCTATTTTGTTTTATTCTATTTTGTGGAGGAGAAACCTGTGCGAGTGCTGGGAGTCAGGTGATTTAAGGGCCAAGAACCCCTATTGGCCAAACTTCTGTTGATATGGAGCAGAAGTATAAAGTTTTCCTGCAGCCTCCAAATGTGAAAACTATCCTGTAAAATATCACTCCTGTGCATTAAGTCACAGGTAGCGATATCCCAGTAGTTTCAGTTTATTAGCAGGCATAGTTTGTGACATGGGCCTGGCAAATGGAGTCTGACGTGTACGGAGACATGTAAGGAACATGACAGGAGTGATGCACCGTCTACCTGAGCTGCTGTAGTTGTAAATAAACAACAAAGCTAAGATCACGCTGGTGAACGAGTGGTATTGACATATAAAATAAAGCCAACACTATAAACAGGTAAGAGAACATAAAGCAACTGGTCATGAATCTTGGAAACAAACCAATTTGGGATAAGAATTTTGCAAAGACTGAGATTAGCGGCCTATTTGGCGCTACATAAACATACTGTTGCAGAAAAAAAATATTAAACCACCAAAAGTCATCAAAAACAATGATTATGCAATCAAGTTCTACCTCCTGTGTGTATCATGTGACTAAAACAGACAGAAAAGAAAACACGGAATGTCTAAAAGCACTGTTTTTGTCATTACAATGACATAGATATTGTTGTAAGAACTGAAGTGATTTTGGTTTTTAATCAAGAAACGTGGAAAATGAATAGATATCAGCTATGAAATTTAACTTTTATGAACTATTTTTGTTGTTATAATTATATTTGTCCAAACAAATGTACCTTTAATTGTACAAAGGCATTAAAATGAACAAGAAATTGAAGAAAACACAGGTGGTCTAATATTTTTTTCCATGACTGTAAATGTGTTGATGAATGTGTTATTTCATGGTGTGTTATGTCTGGTTCTTTAGTTTGATATCACAGTGTCATAAAACTAATTTCTGTGTCCAAAAAGTATCATAAAGAATCTACTGAGGTAGGAATGTCATTGTTTTTCTTCAGAGGCCATCATGTTGTTTTTCTGAGCATCTTGTATGTGTTGATTTTGTATGGCAGCTACACTGACCAGGTCTCCTTTGACAAAGACATTTTTAATCTCAAGGGGACTTCATGATTAAATAAAGATAAATTACTGTAATAATACCTTTATATTATCTTCTTTCCTAAATGAGGGTCAATGAGGGGGGTCAAAAGGAGGTAAAATAATTTAACTAAAATACAGTTATTCGTGCAGTTTCTCATGCTCAGTGTTTTAGCTGCAGGAGATCATGATTTTAAATGTACTAAAATACTGTTTACAGCAGAGCATCACTTCACTTCACGCTCAGCTTTACAGTGAGAGAGACTGCTATTTTATTAACCCTCACATGAAGTGGACAACATAGATAGTGTGAAGATGTGATAAATAGTAAAAACCTCATAAAAACTATAATCAAGGTAATCCATAAAGGTGTGTTTGTACAGATGCTGTAAGAGCTAAGGTTAGTTTGAACATATTAGTGTCACTGATCCACTAATCCTATCAATACATGTAAATAATTGGTGTTACAGTTGGTGTACAGTTATTAATCTTTTCATGGTCATCAGATATGACCCATTTGGATGTTCAGAGGCTTAGTAGTTACCATGGAAACACCATAAATTTCTATAACAGTGATGCACCAGTAAAACCCACTGAGTTTGATAAATAACAGTGGATGAAGACACTTGGTTTATGTTCAGTTAATGCTATGTTTTACTAAAAAATAAAAAAACCCCAAAAAACTCACCTTTTCTTCAGTTCTTTCTGTTTCAATACAATAACCTTTGACTTTACTCTGAGCCTTTATGAACATCTTCATGATTAATTAAACACAGGAAAATTTATTATTTTCAGTCTAAACAAAACAAAAAAAAAGTAGAATTCTGAGAATAATATAGTAATAAATGATGATGAATCACTTAGGAACAGTTAACTATTGAGAAAAACTTCATCTGGGAACTGCCAAAAAAAAAGTCACACTTCTTTCTTATGGGTAAAAATGAATTTAGTCAACATTTAAAATAGAAAAAAAAAAAAAAAAACAGGTTGAAAGGATGCTCCATCGGTTCCAATGCGGGCCACTGTCCATTAGAACAAGTGTCATCATGTTCACACTGGAGATAAAAAGTGGCCCAATTTTGACTGTTGGTCCATATGCGTTTATACTGGAATTAAGCTATGATTAACAACAAAATAAAAATTGATTCCAGAAAAAAAAAAAAAAAAAAATCTGAGCCATCCCAAAATTAATAGAACTATTGGGGCCACAATAGGACCAAAATGTGGACAAGAAAAGCTGTGTCAGTGCATTAAAACTGAAAAACATAGCTGTAAATAGTCTTATATAGCACTATAAATAAAATAAAAATACTGTGTCATGGTCAAACTAATTTTCTGATACTATCAGACCTTTATCTCAGTCTGTCTTTAAATACACAGATTACGAACGGAACTTTCTGTGCATTTGTCTGTTTCCCGGGAGCTTGTGGATGTGAACCCAAAGGAGAATAAGAAGCAGTACCACCGGAAAACGAAGGGGGCAGTGTTGACAACAGAAGACAATAATTAAAGAGACTTGGGTTGGTGAAAAACTTCGGACATATTTACGACATGAACCCTTCTCAATAACAACATTAGTAACACCTCCATGTTTGTGCTTATTGACGGAACTGACGCATAACGGCAGCACGAGCGAATTTTAAAGGGGGGAGGCGCTGTGAACGTACAGGGACAGAGGTTTCTGCTATGCTACATCAGAACAGTGTTAAAACTCACCTTTACACACTACACAACACACACCTGAACTTTTCTAACACTCATGTATGAAATAAAGACAGACGCTTACCTCTTTCGCCTCCGAAATACAACCAGATAGTGCATTCATTAAGTGGTTTCAGGTGTGTCACTCAATGTCACGTGGACACTCCTAGGCTCCGCCCACACCCCTACCAACTAGGTCTATTTACACTTGGGTGCTTCTATGAAACTGGGTTTGTTTTGGTATCTAGCACTTTGCCAGCTTTTTTTTGGACCAAATAATAATAAAAAAGATATTTAGACATATTTCCACTCAGGATGTACCTAATGATGACCTCTGATAAATGCAAAAAAGTTAGATTATTGCTCCGAGCCATTCCAAAATTAATAGATTTTTAATAAACTATTGGGGCACCAATTAGCACCAAAATGGGGACAAGAAAAGCTATTTAGGTGTCAGTACATTTTATCTGGAAAACATGTCTGTAAATGGTCTTATATAGCACTACAAATAAAGACATTGTGTTAAATTTGAGGATTCCAGTGTTTTTTGTTTTTTTTTTCTAATTCAAACATGTGGGTTTTGCATTCGAGGTTGTGTAGCCCATTGTGTCCACTTGTGTTACATGCAGAACCTGCCAATTTACCACAAATAAATTGTGAATGATTTTGCAACAGTGGCCATTTTTGTGAAACACTCTGCCTTGCATAATTAGTTTGATTCCAAAAATAAAAGAATAAAAATATATTGATAAAAGATTTATATAGAATTTACTGCACTTTATTACTACAATTCTGTAACTGTAAAATTTCCCCAGGGTGGGATAAATAAAGTATTCTATTCTATTCTATTCTATTCTATTCTATTCTATTCTATTCTATTCTATTCTATTCTATTCTATTCTAAAGCAATTAAATTTTTTATGAACAATTTCACCACCACATAGGTCTTAAATCAGTCTACAGGCTGTTTTTATGCATTTGGAAAACAGACAGTCTGGGAACGTTCACACTTTCCCCCTTTTTAACTGAAACTACAATCTAGTCACACATTGGAAACAACATTGGACCGTTTTTCTGCCTGTCCTATCTTTTCTGAATACATGTCAAAGATAAAATATACACTGCTGCCCATAAAGTTGGAATATTTTTTTCAGACACATTCCTGTTTTGATTCTGGTTTATACATATCAGTAATAACTTTTGACCAGGTTCAATGATTACATTACATAATGAGTCCCAGTTACACCTGATCTGTCAAAAATAAATCACGTTGTCACAATCGTTTCATGTGAAGAGGTAAAAATATTTAATTCCAACTCTATGGGCAACAGGTCGTTTAGGTCATTTTATACAGAATGAAAAAGGCTTGATGATAGTTTTAGTAAAAAAAGTTTATGCAACAATTCAAAAGTCATAACACACAGCAAAAGACATTCAAATCAACATGAGCGACCGGGGTGTGTCCTGCAAGCCCCAAGCATCCATAAGTCCTCCGCCGTCGTGTAAACAGTGTTGAAAAGAAGCTGCTGTGTGATTGGCTCTTCTTCCTCCTGATAGGCCTCCAGATTTGTGTTTTCCACATTCCTGTTACAATACAATAAATTAGAAAACGCGTCAAATAAAACATGGAGGAGTTGACTTGCGGTAAACTGAATGTGACAAAAAGATTTTCAAGCATTTTGGGACACACCCCAGGTATGAAAAGACCTCTTTGGCACGTAACACAAATCATAAAACGCAACGTAAGTGTAAACAAAACAACAATCATTACAAAATGCTTTTTTTTTTTAAAAAAACACAGACGGCATTAACATTAAAAAATAAAACAATAATTCTAAAAAAAAACACAAAAAACAACAAACAAACAAAAAAATGATTTGGCAAATCCCCCAGCGTTAACACTCGTCTTAGTCTGCAAGGCCTCCGTGCAAAACCGCGTCGTTGTGGGTGATGTCAGAGCGCTGGAGGTGGAGGGTAAAAGGGGCGGGGTCAAAATGGTGAATGGGGGGGGTAGGAGGGTAAGGTTTTATTTTGAAGTCTGGACTGGTTTGAGTCCTGTTTGTTCTTTCGTGTCTCTGGCTTTAACTTTGTGTTTGTCCTCCTCTGCTATGCGACAGCTCTGTGGTTTACCAGCCAAAGTCTCTTTAGTGCAAATGGGCTGTCAGCCGCTGCCCCCTCCTAGGGTGGAGGCGGGGGGGGGGTGAAGGTCATTTTCGTGGCGGAGAAGAGGCTGTGTTTGGTTTGGCACCTGGGACCGGTCTGAAAGGAGAGGAAAGAAGAAATATAAGTGATCCGGGAACTATTTAAAGAAAACGGCTGGAAGCACATATTTAACATTTTTAATAAAATCTAAGGTTAACATGAAAAACAACAATCAGCTGGTCCTCTGAACAAATACCGACTGTCTATTAAAGCTTGATTTGTGTTTTCATTCCGAGCTGCAGGGCTGTTTTATCCATTAAATGAGTTTTTACACTCACTGAAATCGACAACAGAGCCAAGAGATGCTGATGTCCTCTCAATAACAGGGTATAAACAAACATCATACACTTAGATTTAACACTTTTAACCAATCATTTCATGGGTCATAGATGGAGTTCATGTCCTCCATTTCCTATTAAGTTTTAACTACATTTAAGACTGAGTTATGGACAATACATATTTATTAATCAATGAGTAGTATATATGCAGAGGTGCAGGACGTACACACAAACACACACAAATGACAGACACAGATGTGCTTTTATGTTATATTTACCAAAAATGACTATTCAAAACAGTGCTGTATTGAGCTGTACTAACCTGGAACAACCTGAAACTGTATTTAACTCAGACTAGAAGCAAGAGTAACTTCTAAAAAAAGACATTAACCCTTTGACTCCTGACATATTATTTCATTGATGCCGTAAACTATTGTCTGTTTCAGGTTCATAGAAGCTGCTGTGAGTATGTGTTTGTGTTCCTTTTCTTCAGTGGTTTATTTTATTATGTGTTTTAGAGTCAAAACAGGTGGAATAGCAGAAAAAGACAAAGAGAGGAATTAAAGTTTGACAGTTTTTTTTTTTTTTTTTACTAAATAAGGCACTCAGAATGTACATCAATAAGAGCTTTAGGATGTTGGGGTCTGTAGTTTTTGTTTTGAGGCTCTTTTTTTTTTTCTAAATCATTCCTGGTTGAACTCCAAAAAACAGTTACAGTCAAAACACAGTAAAAAAAAAATAAATAAAAAAAAAAATAAAGGAAAATCACTACAACGCTGCAAATAACAGTGAACCCCCCCCCAAAAAAAAAAAACAAAAAAAAAAAAACAAGGAAAACTGCATAAAAAAGTCCAAACTGTCTATTTTTATAGCATGTCGGCCCCCCTCACTTCTCCTGTGGTGTACTGAGCATGCTCAGATGTCTATGGAAAGAACAAGCTCTATTCTATCAGTGTGTTTTCCAATTTTTCTTTTTAAGAAAACAGTCTAATTTTTATGAATATTATAATAAATCAAACATTCAGAACGCTCACCACAGACACGTCAGGGGTTAAATCAGTTTTGGCTGCGTGCGATACTTTTGAAAAGTGAATTGAGTAAACACTGAACTAGTATCACTGTGCCTGGTATCAGTATCAACCAGAGGTCGACCGATATGGGTTTTTATAAGGCCTATTTAAAAATAAATTTGGTGTGTTGATGGTCAATATTTCGGGCTGATATTTAAGGCAGTATCTGATCTATGACTAATATTCTGTAAAACCATCAGACCTATAACTTTAACATCTTCATTCATTGTGTATATTCTTTTAACACACTACACTGTTCCATAAAGGTGCTTTTCTCTCCAACCGTGCAGTTAGTTATAACATTGCACTTGTTGCACCCTGTCATGTTAAGCTTGCCTTGAGGGAGTAGCAGCAAATAGGCCTAGTTTTATGAAGGTCTTCCATGCTCAAAAGCTACAAATAGGTTTTTAAAAGCTTGACGGAAACCCTGCACTTACATTCTTTACTATGAAGAATGAACTAATGTCTCGGGGGGTGGTGTATAGGGGCTTGGGGCATTATCTCTTGGGCAGGGAAGTGTAATTTGCAAGAAAAGGCAACTTTAGAAATCTGTGCCTTGCAGGTAGTTTTTTTTTGGGGGGGGGGGGGGTAACATGGGTAAATGGAGTGCACTTACATAGCGCTATATCTACACTTTGGTACTCATAGCCTCACATTCTCACACACACACGAACACACACACACACTCATACACCAAGGGGCGGCTACTATGCTAATGCCACTTCAACATGTGGACAGTAGGAGCCAGGATTTGAACCGCCAACCCTATGGCCATTGGACAACCAGCTCTACCAACTGAGCCACAGCCGCCTACATTGACCTGATGACCCGCCCACTTCCTACACGCATGTCTGGGATCCACAGTTTCTAGATGTGGTAGTTTTTATGTGCTTGTGTGTTCATGCATATTGTACCGCATTAATCCAGCAGGTACTGCCAAAGTGTTCTGGCAACGCGATTGTAAGGATATTGTATTCCAAACTGACTAATATTTCCAAAAATAGTGACCTTATCAACTTGTCGTTTTTACTAGTCTGTTCCTTGACCAAAGATGCATAAGTATGCCAAACTACAGCAGTCAGCTCTTTATAGATTTTGTATGAATCGCCGAACACACACACACACACACACACACACACACCCCTTCTTCTATAACATTGATTATATATTTATTATTGAGAATGCTTCACTTTTTTGGTTTCTACAATCATCCAAACACTTTCATAGGTTGGAGTCAGTGTTATTAAACAGCAGCTTTTTCCACATTATTCCACTATTATGAAATAAATGTCCGTGTATCCTTTGAGCTGCTTCGCACAGCAGAGGGTATTTCCAATTCTGCATTAACTCAAAAATTTAATTATACTTTTTTGATAGAGATCAAACGGAGAACAACAAAGCACCCCAGAACTCTTATTTTATCTGTAATTACTTTTCTTTTGTTTTTGCCTTCCCTTGCAGAAAATCAACTTTCATGTATTTTTTAACGTGTTTTTATAACCTGTCTGCTGTACGATACGACGGTTATTTCAGTTTGACTCAGTGTATATAAGGAAATTTCTTGAAAGGAACACAAATATGTAGACTAATATTGTCCAGTTAGAATGAAAACTGGTGATATAATGTCATATTTTGGAGACGTAAGATATAAATATGTACATGTGAGAGGATTTTTTATTGCAGAAAAAGCAGACATGTAGTGATTTTCCACTCAGCTGAGACAAAAAAAACCCCACATTTCTTGGCATGAAAGCAGTCAAATCATGATAAAAAACAAATAATAAGAGGCTTGAGCACTCTGTGGGTTGTGATTAGCTAAATTATTGATTGTGAAACTGTTTCCTTTCATTGCCGTGCAGAATGGAACCCAACCTTGAACAAGAAGTCAGATGTTGTGCAGTGAATTTGTAAAGTAAACTGCACCGAGCTGCACATCTAAAGATAGTTAATACTGGCTTCTGCTGTCGGAGCCTATTACTTATAAGAAAAAATAAAATTGATAGCTGATGAGGATCTGAGTCATTGCGTTGCATGGTGTGTAAACTTGGAGAGTTTATGTGCCCTCGCCAGTCCCAAACAGAAAACAGCATGAAATAGAACGACAGATAAAGTGCGAGGCAGTATTTCTCATAGACCCGGCCCCTCCATGCTACTTTTATTGGCCGGTTATAAAAAGGATTGCTGAACAGTGTTGGAATCTTGCAGCCTGCTTTATAAAGACAACTTTTCTCATTAGACATATTTTAGATACTATCACAAAGAAGTCTTTCTGCTTGAGGTCAGATTAAAAATGACCTTTTAGCTTTTACAGCAAAAAAAAAAAAAAAAAAAAAAGGTAATGTGGTCACACATCATGTATCCACCCACAGATGTTCAGTTAATGTATAGAGTGACCTTGGATGGATGCAGTAAATACGGCAGTTTGATCACATTGCAACAGAAAAGCAAGTCCCCATGTTAGACGAGGACCGTTGGAAAAGAGAGAAGATAATTATAGATATGAAATGTATGCACCAAGGACGGACATAGAATGTCTATATTACTAACAGTTGAAAACACATTGTATGAACAGCATTCAATGCATGTAGATGTAGCAGTTAAATGGGTATAAAACACCCCGATGTGAATGGGAACTGCAGTGAACAAAACAACAATAACTTAGAAGAAAATTGTCTGAAAAATACAATTTAACAAAGTGTATTTGGACTTAAGAGTAATGTGTAGTCCACCTTTAACACTGTCATTATGCAGGGTTGAAATAAACATAAACATATTTATTTCTCATTTTCTTTGCTTCAGATACAACAAGAAAATGCAAGGAATGTGTGCACAGCCATAAAGACACACAAACACACAAAAAAAAACCCCAGAAGTAAATGGATTCTAAAGGTTTAAGTCCTTATTTAGTTTGACCTCTGACCCTGTTATACTATATACAAAACCCAGCACAAACAGTTCTAAACATCTGATGTGTGTTGAATGAAACCTGGTATAAAGCATCAGAAATAAATTGAATGCAATAAATCTGATATTGTCTGAAAAGAAAGACATGTTATGTGTAAACGGAGCTCCCACGAAATACGAACACTTTGGTTAACTTTTCTTTTTCCTGTTGTATTTACGTCACATACATTCGACTGGATCTAAATCCACAGACTGACAAATCCATACGAGTGGACTTTAGAACTTTACTAATCTTAAACTAGGACCTTTGGACAGTAGTGTGTATATAACTGTAGTCTGTAGTCTTCGTCCATGTTCATCCATTACTCACATTCAGGGTGCAACACATTTAACCCTTTACAAACAGTTCGTACCTTAAACCTTCACAGTTTGTTTCAGGTCAAATTTAACCCACACAAACAGTAAGTGTCTATACCAAATGAACTATCCCACATTAATAAATATATGTAATATATAAATATAATGTTTCAGAGCAAGAAGAGCAGATTTTTTTTTTAAGTTTTACAAACTCATTTTGGGAGAAAAAACATCTACTATCACAGAGTATTATGTCCAGTTTTACATAACACATAAAAACATAAAAGACATTATGATTTATATATAAAAATAACCTGAACCAGCATTAGTGTCCAAAAATCTGTAGCACCTGTACAGAAGTATAACATTTTAAAATATTAAAATTTTTGTGTATTTTGGCAAAATTTAGAAAAAGTCATCTGTCATTTCAGAATAAAAGCATGATGTTTAGGGTATTTTTTTTTACTACTGTTGAATGTCAAATTTGACCAAACTAATATATAAGGGTTAATTAAGAACGTGTGAAAAAGTACGTGGCATTTACATACTCCCACCACCCTCCTATTCCTTCTGTAACAACAACATTTTGCCCGTCATGCTCACTGATACCACCCCCTACCCAGGGATTCATTTTGAGTCTTAACTTTCAATCTTTCAAAAAAACCATCAAAAAACTAGAAAAGCACTCGGAGAATGCACACCTCCGCTAAGTGCAACATCCCCCCCACCACCTTAAATATTAGTCCCTTATTTATTTGGACTATATGAGAAAACATGAGTCGCCATCTGCTGCACATTTGTTATTATTACCACAGCAACGCCAATGAAAAATAATAGAGAATCTTTTAAAAAATTCCTGGATCCAGACAGTGATCCAGATCACCTCCAAAATTTAATCATCTGTTCCTTGTCTCAGAG
>JAPSES010000102.1:7226656-7239571 GCA_029822895.1 Maxillicosta whitleyi
ATAATCCACCATGATGGATGATCCGCTGTTGTTTCGGCCGGTCCGAAGTCGCGTGACCTGTGTTTTCCGAAGTTTCTCGGTTACGTGTTGTGCACTCAGGTGAAAAAAGTGGTCCGTTGGAGGATGTAAACATTGCAATTTTGAGGGGTTGGAGGGCGAAGGATAATGTGTAACCATTAGTGATGAACTCTAGGTGGAAAATAGAGCCCTGCGGCTGTGGTTTATAAGCACTTTACCGACAGGTTTCATTTTGAATTTACTACCTTATGTGTCACTTTAGGTAATTAGAAAAGACAGAAAAATGTAATGTCAAAACTTAAAGCTGCACAGTGAGCGCTGGATGTGTGCATCATGATCTGTTTGTTAGCAGATATATCATTCTTGCTTGACTTTAAATTAAGATGCCTCATCAGTTATTGCAATTAATTGCTCTCGTGCTTTTTTTTGCTCTGCGAAGTTCTTTAAACTGCATTTTGTATGAAAGGTTTATTATCAAAAAATTCATTCATTTATTTTCCGATCATCTAAGGCCTCTGCATACCCCACGTGAACAAATTTGATTGTGTTCTTGTAGTGGCAGGAAAAGAACAAAGCCAAGACATTTCAGTTCTCAAACACTGCACGAAAAGAAAGCTGTGAAATCTTCCAAATTAAATGTGTCTGTTCTCGTGGAGTATGTAACAGGCTTTAGTCCTTGTGAGGGTCTTGATGATGCTGGATCTGTCCTGACTGTGGTACACCATGGATCCAGTTCACCACAGGGCTGACATACAGACCTATGAGTGATTTAGACCGACCAATGAAGACACATGTGTTTGGGTGGTGGGAGGAGCCTGGAGTACCCATAGAACCCACTGAGAGCTGATGTCCATAAGGCAAAATGTGACCGGTACGTTCTGTAAAATATCTATATCATAATACTGGAAGGTCTCAGAGCATCTGTGTGTGTGTGTGTGTGTGTGTGTGTGTATCTGCACAGTTCTGACAAAGTCAGACATTTTTATCTTCCCAATTTGGTACCTACAGTGGAGAAACAGTCCCGTCTCCATATTGAATATCTCGGGAAGTTGATAGGACCTATATTTTCATTTTGGAATACATTAATCTTACAATCACATTGCTATACCCTTGACAGTTGACAGGAAGCGCAGTACCACCTATGATGGGAAATTAACTGAAAAACATGAATGATGTATTTACTAACTTCAGTCCCTAGATATGGGTATTAATATGACCTGTGGTTCCCCGTAGGTCGACACACTAATACAGTATAATTACAAATGAATGGTCCCATCTCCTCATTAAATATCTTGGCAAGATGATAGGACCAATATTTTGGGAGATATTAGTCATTTTGGAATACATTAGTCTTACAATCACACTGTTTCCCAGGAAGCACAGTACCACACTGCATGACCTGAAATGAAGTTATAAACAAGAACACCACTT
This sequence comes from Maxillicosta whitleyi, assembly GCA_029822895.1. Classification (NCBI taxonomy): domain Eukaryota; kingdom Metazoa; phylum Chordata; class Actinopteri; order Perciformes; family Neosebastidae; genus Maxillicosta; species Maxillicosta whitleyi. The sequence continues at coordinate 7,228,106 of JAPSES010000102.1, forward strand.
TTACTAACTTCATTCGCTAGACGTTGGTATTAATATGACCCGTGGTACCCCACAGGTCAAGGTGCTAGTACAACATAATTACAAAAGGTCACCACCACTGCCACCGCTGCAGCTCTTTAAAATAGTGGAATGTGCCAGCGTTGACCTGCCAGATGCATTCCTCTTTGACCTAAAGTCAACATCACGCCGTTGTCACATCTTCAGTCCTGGTCAACCAGCGACCTCTGTGTTCGTCATACTGGCTCTAATTGGCCTCATCACCCGTTCATGGCCCGTCAGCCATGTGTGTAGTGTGCTGTCAGCTTCCTGAGCCACTGTGACAACATCAAGGTTAATGGCTTCAGCTAAGAAGACGAGGAGGACGGGTCTCGCAGGGCGCCGGTGTGTTTGTGAAGCTACTATTCAACACTATCGAGTTTCACATGTAAAAGTCGATATTTCAACCTTGGCTGTGCACATCAAACTGTTAAAAATATGAGTTCATTAATTAGCATGAATTTTAGCATGCATTACACAAAAGTGTCATTACATGACATTTTCACAAAAGTCAATATCTGCTTTGTACATTTTTGTTTGGATCCAATTAAAAAGTTGCACAAGTTAGCACCACTGTGAAACACTCTCACCTTTAACGCACAAACACCCAGTGTTACTTTTGTGGCACTTCCTAAATTAAACTTTCTTTCTATTTAACCTTGAAGTATGAAGTATCCTCCAATTCCCTTATGTCTCCATTTGTTAACTTTATTCTGCATAATTTTACGGGGCGCTCAACAGCGACCTGTCAGTGTTTAATGTTTATCTTGATCAGTTATACTGGAATGAGTTCCGTTGCCTTGAAATATGTTTATGTTTTATGTCCAATGACAATAAACCAAATTCAATTCAAGTGCTTCATCACCATTAATTAATTATATTATCCTCTGTATTATGCATTTTTTCCTGTAAAAACTGCATATTTTCCTATATTTAATTTACTGGTCATAAACTTTAATCATCATTCTGATCCATTACTACAAACTTACATTTGAGGGTTGTATCAAAAAACAGAGAAAACCTAAGGAAAAATTGACTTTTCCAACAAAATATATCATGAACTGAACTCAACAACAACTGTCATTAATCAAAGTGCATGAGTTTTACTGGTGAATTAATGTTTCAAAAGATGACAGTGTTTCCATGGTGACTACAGAGCCTCTGAACTGTATTTTACACCAATTATTTACAAGTATTGATAGGATTCATGGATGAACAGGTATGAACAGTTTACATCAGTAGATGGTTTGAATCTCTGGTGACTATTCAGGTCTTTATGGGTTAAACTGAAACTTGTTCCAACAATGAAAGATTAGAAATTGAAACATACATAAAATACATGTTTTTTTGTTTAGTTTAGTTAATGTTAAGCATAATCCAGGGTGAAATGTTATTCTGATACCAGCCTAATTTACATGTATCCCAACATTTTGATTGTTAGTTGGAAGGAAATGCTATTGATGTGATTCTGATACAACATTAAAATGGTTGTATTTCCACATAACGTTGGTACATGGAGACATCTGCGATAATGAAGACACAAGTTAAAAAAACACAAGCCCCTCAGATGTAACTCTGGGGTCTGATGTGACTCTGGATGTTACTGTAAATGTGTGTGAAGTGTGAGATGATGGCTCACAAAAGGAGTGGCAGACATAAAAACAGAGGGACCTGATGCAAATATTCAGCCTCAGACACAGCACTGTTATTGTTAAAATTACACTAACAACAGCGTTTCTCTCTGATCTGCTGAACTTTCCTCTCACTGACAGCAGTTCACAGAATTCCACAGATCTCATGTCACTTACCTGCCACTTAATTTCCATTTACTCCACTTATTTTGTCCTGTGTGGTGGTTATATAACCACTGTTACCAAAGGAACCTGTTTACTGTCGCTGTCACATAAGAATATAAGCACATGGTCATCGTTCTGTGCAATGTGCGAACAGTTCACTTCTGCCATTTTTGTTTTATTTGATGGGGTTGGAACTGCAAAAAAAATGGCCTATACCCACAATTTAGTCCTTTTTTTTTTTTTTTTTTTTTTTTTTTTACATATTCACAACAGTTTTATACCCTGGAAACGCTATGATATGCTAATAAGTTAAGTTTTGCACCTAAGTACAATGTGCCTTTGCTTTACATCAGACTTTCTAATGTTCTGGATGGGATTCTGTATTTCAGCCGATGGTTGGTTCACAAAGGAAAAAGGCAAATACCTTCACATTGCACTCGTTAATAAGAACATTCATGCTTCTACACTATTTCATTTCTGTAACACAATTTACAGGAATGTCAATCAAAATATACAGAATATGCAGATGTAATGCACATCTGACTCATAATAATAATCTCTTGTGTTAATGAGTTTTTCTGCAGATTACTAATACCGTTATAGTTGTCAGTTAGTTTTGAAAATGTGCTTTATTGCCGTTGTCATTAGTCTGACTGGAACAAAGTGCTGCTACTTACATTTAATGTGCTGGAATTAGTGTTGATTAATCAATCCACCAGAGGGCGCCGCTCTTAATTAACCATACTGGACAAATACAGTGACTCCTCACTATAATGCAGTTCATCTTTTGTGGCCTTGCTGTTTCGCTGATTTTTTTTTTTGTGTGTGCAGTTTTGCATTGTTTTTTTTGTTTTTGTTTCTTTTTTTTTTTTTTTTTTTTTACAGCATATGACCATGTTCTGCATCCTGATTGGCTAAAGGATTGTAGACCAATGTCCTCCGTGCGGTGTCTCCTGTACAGTACAGAATACATTCGGTTTGTTCGGTGTGACTCTGTAGTGCTGTTTTCCCTTCAACAAAACCCACAATGTCGATGAAACATTCTGCACCGACAAACAAAGGCACCTATGGTCGCACTCAAAAGTCACAGAAAGATGCTAATCATTGCTCAAAAAGTTGGACTTCTGGACATGCTGAAGGAAGGTAGAAGTTATGTGGCTGTAATAGTGTGCATGAAGCTGTGGTGAGCCTTAAAACATATATAATAAATGTAAAAAAATAAAGCTGACTCCTTCACGGATTTCGTCTGTTGCAGGTTATTTTTAGAACGTAACCCTTACGATAAAGGAGGGACCACTGTACCATGAAGAAGAGTAAAGTTTTTTGAGTAGAAGAAAGTCAATAATAACAAACATGGTGACGGCAGTGGAGATAACACTAATGTGAATACTAATGTTGACATAGACAAGGGTGTTTGTCATAAATATGTCAGTAGTCGTGTGTGCTTGTATCGGAGCACTTTTACGAGTATAAGTATTAATACGCATGCTCAGTATCGGACCGATACCCAATACTGGTATCGGTGTTGGTGCATCCATATCATACACTGTAAAATAGTAAAACACTAACAGGGACCATTTTATTGCACAGTGTCAACTTATCAATTCTATTCAATCAGATGAAAAGAATACCGATACTGGTATCAGCATCAGTGTATCCCTACTAACAGCATATCAGTGTAGATCTTCCTGTCACTAATGTTGTGTGTTCTTCAAAGGTTTACACCCCAGTATTTCAGGATAATAAACATTAAGTGATATGGATATGTAATAAAGCAGTCAGCCGTTTTTATGTTTAAGAACTGAAACTCGTAGACATGGTATCAACCTCATCATTCCAGTATGTGACAGAAATGTCCAAACCTGACATCACTAAACATTTGCATTCATCACCAGACTATATTTGCACCTGCCAAACTTTGAGTGCAAGACATGACTTATTTGCATAAATCTGATTTTGTTCCGAGTGCATGAATGTTCACTAATCTACATCCACACACATAACAAAGGCACAGCATCGCCTTCTGAAATGTCAAATTCAAGTCTTTGCAGGTGTTTTCTAAATTCCACACAATATTTTTTGACTCATTTACATTTGTTCGTGCCTGTAAAAGTTGCACAGCCTTTTAGTGGATTTTGTCATAGTACAAATAGGTGGGAAAAAAAGGCGCTCCCTTGCTACATTTCTGGACATTGTACCATTGTAGAGCAACCAAGTCAACTTCTCTGGACGTCTTCCATCCATGTGTGTCCGGCACCAAACCTGGAGCTGGAGTTTAAAAGCAGTAATAATATATTATCAGCTGCTCCAGCCTCCCGAGGAACCATAATTTCTCCAAACAGTAAGACAAACAAGCCAGCAGGTTGCCCCTAATGTAAATCCCTGTGCACTTAAGCACCTTTAAAAAAGATTTGTTCTAAAATCTGATTTATTACAGCTCCAGAAGCTCATGCAGTTTGCCCCAGTATAGGCTTTTATACTATTTTTCCTCATAAAAATCTCTGCAATGGAAGGACTGATAGCAAAGTTAGGGCGACCCCTTTAAACGTTTATGTCACTTTTACACAAAATAAGCACCATTTCCTTATAAATCATCTGTAATAATGGATAGAAAATAGCAAAAATGTTATGGTAAGTAGGTGTAGATGTTTAATTATGAATTTGCCACTAAACTAAACTACCCACTCAGTGAAACCACGCAACTAAGCTGCTTATAATTACAGAGTAGTGAATGTGAGTCCAGCAGCAGTTCTCCAGAAGATAAACTGGTGTCATTGAAGGGAGGGGCAGAAATAATTGAGCAGATCCTAATAAAAAACTCTTGGTCAATCTGAGTTACTATAAATGAAACAATATGGTAGCAGTCAGAGCACTGCACCTTAAATCTGTGTATGGTGTTTTAACCAAATAAATATCCAGATTATTTATTCCCAAACAGCTATTCACTGATTATATATGTTTTATTATAATTCACTTTACACTTCCCTGTTTTTCAATATGGTCTGTATGAAGCAGCGTTGTGGTTTTTTGTGGTGATTTTCATATGCAGCGACATGCAAAAGGTGTGTGAAATGTGATTTGCACTGGCCATCAGTCAGATTGGACTTAAGGCGTGAAGCGAAATGAGAGATGGCAACACAGTCCTGCAGGACAGAGCCTTGGTCGTGGTCTGTCTCAGACATTCAGTTTCAGAAGGTCACGTTTTGACAGATGAGGCTACGCTGTCTTTGGGGATGCAAACACAACTGTGAACAAGACTGTACTCCGCACACATCACAGGTCACAGAGTGTGTGCATCTCTGTGTGTGTGTGTGTGTGTGTGCATTTGGCCATGTAGAGATGTAGCGCAAGTATATAATGTTACAAGACTGCACAGCTGCTCGAGCAGGACTTCCTCCACACATGCCAAACAGGAAGCTGAGCAGAGTCTGTAGGGTATAAACGCCCAAACCCCGTCACCTGTTCTGGGTTTTATATCAACATCTCTGCTTCTGCACTTTTCTCTCTTTCACCTCCATGACAAACTCTCACTGAAGCTTAGTTCTGTTTCCTGTGAGTCATTCTAACCCTCCACAGTGTCTGTCTCTTTCTTTCACACACTCCAACGAGTCGTTGAAGGACAATTCATTTCCTGATACTGCCTCGTACATCACCCCCCCCTCATCCCTCCCCCCTCCTACTCTTCCTCACCCTCATCCCCTTCATCCTTCCAGCTGAAGTTGCTCCAAACCGGAGTGATTTCTTAGGATTTTCTTTGGAGAAAGGAAGGCGGGCGCAGTTGGCATGGAGCTGCCAGTCATCGTCTGAGCTGACAGACCGAGTTGGATTAGAGCAGATTAATAGAACAAAGCTCATTATTGATTTTAATCGCTATTAAAATGGAGACGCCGTGGGGCTGCGGCCAACTTCAAACAAACTAGTTCCTGGGGAAATAAAATCAATGGAGGAACTGGGATAATAAAAGCTGCTGCCAGGAGAGTGCTTAAAAAAATGCTCTCAAAACTTGTCTGTGCGCAGTCAGACTCTCTGAAGACCGCGGTGCTAATTAACACCTTGTCAGGTCTGCTGCCTGGAGTACAGCAATACATTTAGCTCAACGAGACACACTCGCAAGGGTCCGCCTCATCATTATGTACAATGGATGGCATGTGTTGCCCATTTCATTCGGTATCATCCCAGGGTGGCAGTGTAATCAAGGCTTTCATTAACATAAAGAGAGATTCTGCTTCATCTGTTAACCCTCAACAGAAAATCTACAATTTAAATTAAACATAAGTCTTTAAGAGCAATGCCAACATCCTGAGCTGTGAATGTGTTACACAGTGAGCAGAGCAGATAAAGCCGCAGCAGCCTTCGCAAACTAATTGAATGATACGGCCAATTGTTTTGATGCTATTAATATTTAATATTTGGTGATTACCCAAGTGGCACTTCTTTAATAGTGTACATGTTTACTTAATTCATTTTTCTTACATGCACACGTACACAGATACGCAGACAGTCTTACCTGAAATATTACTGATCATGATTTCATTACTCTGTAAAGTGAATAAGCAGTCTGTATTTAAAACTTGAAACCGTGCCATGTTATTTTCCAGGCAGATTATCCTTCTTCCTCTTTCATATATATTTGTTTGTGTAGAATTAGTTTTGCTGTTATGAGATTAAGTCCTTCACTTCACTGCCTGCATAATTAGAATTATTTATGGGAAAATAAATCTCTTGCAATTAAGAAATAGCTAAAGATTTAGACAAACACTCATTAACTTTTGTGTGAGCTTTAAAGGTGTCATCTGTGTTTTGGAGACTGGAACGCAGCCATGTTAGCAGCTTCCTCCTATTTTATTTTCAGCAGACTTTAGCTCTGAAATATAATGAGGTTTATAACAAATATCTCCACACATTCTAGAAAAACTATGTGTATTACGAAAAAATATGGTCATACAGCATCATATAATATCCCTTTGAGATTTAGAGTCTATATTCTGCTTTCTTTAAAAGTGCAATATGTAACATTTACACATGCTCATGGGCTTTTGGTGCAGTTTGTGCTGAAAAGTGGTCATTTATTGATATTAGTGACTCAGCGTCGTTGGATTCTAAAGGAAAATCTGACCCGAATCCTCGACAAAGCAATGAGGAACACAAAGGAAAAAAGGAGAGCTGGATATTTGTAGGTTCATTATGATCAGAGAATGCTTTAGAAATAAAAAATCAATTAATACAAGTACATTTTTCGTGTATGTAACATAACGGATATTTGTCATCTGGGCTCTAGGATAGGCTCGACCTCCATCCAGGACCCTCTTAAGGACTAAGTGTTTCTGAAAATAAATGAATGAAGGTAAAGTGTTCACTACATGGACACAGCATGGAGTTTATCTCCTGCTTTCCATCATGTATGGTTGCATTATGGCAGTGACATCATGGCCACTAGAGTTGGTCATGGCCACTCGTAAAACGACCATAATGGCTCGGCAAGCCACTTCAATAAAAATATGTGTGTGTGCCGAGTCTATGTTTGATGGACTTACTTCATGACCATGTCAATGACGATCAGGATGTCACATAAATGTCGATCTGGTTACAGAAGCGTCCGTGAAAAGTGCTTGTGAGGTTGTCAGGTAAGGCAGTCACGGGCGCTTCACCGGAAAACATCATCCGAAAAAGCCGTATGTCTGTTTGCTTCACTTTGTCGAGGAAAAACCAACACCACTACACCCGTTTCCTGAGAAATGGCTTGGCTATGAAGCTCTAGTGAAGCGCCCGTGAAAAGTGCTTGTGAGGCTGTCAGCTGTCAGTTTAATTGTGTCGCGAGCTAGCAACTTTTAGCTACATTTGCTACACTGGCACTACTGATTGCTTATTAACCATGACATTAACACACTGTTTAATACATTTTAAGACGACATGTCATTAAATATTGTGTTTTCAGAATAACTGTAGTTAAGTCATGTACCATAGATAAACCATAGTTATTTACTCTCATTATAGAGGCATCAATAAGTGATGCAGCAGAGGCTGATCACATGACTGGACACTGTGACGCAGGAACACAGTGGGAAGGTCGGTCCATGTCAGACCACAGCTATGCCACAAACAGGCAATTAATTACCTCTTCACCAGCCCTTGCTGTGTGACCAGGCAACCCAGTGTTCCCACCAACAACCAATTCATCTCCAGCTTTACTAGCTACAGGAATTGGCTGAAAGGAAGTTCTAACACAAACCGGAAGAAATTTCACCGTTAAAATGGGCGGGGCAGAATGGGGTCAATAGAAGAAGTTATGGCGGACACACACATCAAATATTGTGAATGAGAGTAGAAACAGGCTGACACTGGAACATGCAGAGATGATTTTATTCCTCAAAAAAAAAAATTGCCTCTTAGTTTCTAAAAAAAAATGTTTTTTTTTTTTAAAAAGCAGAGGGCCTAGTTCAGAGGCAGCTACCAGTGTAACTTGATCATTTAATTTTAATTTGACAATTTTGTTTAATTGAAACATGCCAGTGTCATTTACCTTTTGTTTAATTGATACTTTGGTTAGACGTGTCACAATGTTCATTAAAAAATGCCCGTTCAAGAAAAGGCCCTGGCAATTAAAGTGGGTCACATCTGTAAAATATTACCATAATATCTAATAAATACTCACAACTCTGTAAACATTTTCATGTATTTACACCAAAACAAAATAAAATTTTGCAAAACGTAAATAATGTGAGGAAATAAAACTTTCTTTTGGTTTTTCCCTTCAGGGGTCGCCACAGTGAATCAGATTTGCATATTGATTTGGCGCAAGTTGGAGGAAATATGAACCTGAAATGTTTTAAGTGCAATTTTAACAATATTATTATCTGTTATTGAATGTTTTGTGTATTTTTTTGTGTATTTGTAGATCCACTGTGATCTATAAGTAATAAAGTACATGTGAAAATGATAAACTGAAGCATAATATTGTTAAAATTACACTTATTTTTTCAGTTTGTCCATATTCACATCATTTTAAAGCATAGTTTGCAGATGTAAACATTTTCATAAAGTAATTTCACTCTTTTCAAAAGAGAAAAGTTTGGAGTTGATATATATTATTTTGTTATTTTACTGGTGCGGTCCACTTCAGATCAAATTTGGCTGAATGTGGAACTGAACTAAAATGAGTTTGACACCCCTGTTCTAGATGATCAGTCCACATATATTAAATGTTATTTTCTGTAGCAATTTTCTGAAAATATGCACTATATAGTAATAGTAAGTGAACAGCTGTAAATACTTGTAATGTATGTTCTGGTTTAAAAAGAAATGAACGCACATTAGACACACTGGATTTCTCCAAACATGTCGACATTTTGACGTACTATGTGTGTAAATCTGTGGATTTTTCAGAGTTTTAAGCTGCACTAGTCCACTTATTGGTGTTAGAAATCCCTAATTGTAGGAATATGAAATGCAATAAGAAATGGAGAAGTCCCAAAACAGCTAATCTTTGGAAAAAAAAGGGATTTTATAAAATATATTAGCACTTATTTACAGTTAATAGAATATAACAGCCCTCTGATATTCTGAATGTGTGACCTATTATCATCTGACTGATACTGTGATTGGTTGATCCTACTTATTTGTGGAAGTTATATAAATCATACATACGTTCTATATTATATAAATCTATTTTTAATTCCAAAAGCTATTTTTTTCATTTTTATGTGTTTGCTTTCCATCTTAATGGCTTCTGAATGCATCTTTTTTTTCCCTTTATGGCTCCAATTCAGTTCTCAACTGGGACACATGGTATTAAATAATATAATATACATACGTCAAAAACTATAAAAACATCACAGTCTATAAATGTAAGCAGCCATGAGGGGCTTGTGGTTTACCAATGTGGATGTGTCAATGGCTGGTGTTGGTTATTTGGAGAGCAGGGCAGCCAAAGGGCCGATATAAAACGCTGATACTTGCTCTGTCTGCAGTGATTTTATTGTAAATAAAATATGAGGAGCGCTAACATCATTCCATCTCAAATATCCCTCTGATTATTTCTATTATCTCAAAATGTCACTTAATCATCTATCACTGCATGGGGTTACTGATTATTCATATTGTCAGCTAATCTGACAGTTATTTCCTTCATTATTTGTTTTATGTGATGTAAAAAAATACATATTTATTTCTAATAGACTGATACTGGGGAATAACATGAGAAAGTGTTGTAGCCCTATGTGTTATATATGTGTACTTCGACGGATGAACAAAGACTGAGATGATTTTATACAGATGGAACTTTTTTTTTTTATGCTAGATTTATGACTTTTTCCCCTTGAGATCCAGAGTTTACATGCATAATCAGTCTGGTATGCATGACTTTTCCTATACAAACTCCTCCTCTTCACTTCTTTGCTTCTATGAATGAAGATAAAGATCTTTACAAAACACAAGGTCGTTTTCATATCTTCTCGGTGTGTCATTCATTACATCAACTGGAGCACTGACACTTGTGCGTTCTTGTGGGGGTGGATCTGTTGGTGGTCCGACCTGGCCGACGCCACCATCAGATGTCCCGAAGCAGCAAACATGTGAGTCACAGAGGTCAATCCTATAGCATCTGTCTGTTCTGGGTATTAGGGCCCGTACAGGCATGTCCAGCCCTACGTCAGCTGGCATACCACACATGCACACACACACACACACACACACACACACACACACACACACACACTGCATGTTTCCACGTTTTAGCGGCCATGTAACTACGTGACAGTGCGAACATTCACTGCAGCTGAAAAACAACATGTGTGAGTTTTCATTGTGTGAAATCACTTCAACCTCTGAGCTGCAACTACATCCAAAAAAGTCCAGCGTGGTTTTGACAAAGACACATTTCTTTTGATGCTGTTTCCTTTTGAAGCGTTTCAGTCATTTTTACTAGAGCCTGGCCGAAATGGGATTTTGGAGCCAATACTGATATCAGGGGCTGATATAACGGATATCTGCATTTTTAAGAAATAAGAACGTTGATATACACATGATATAATGATCTTATATTAGATAATAGTGGACATGTGGTTGTATCTTTGTTTAATATGGCTGCACGACAATGGCAAAACTTGTGATATGTGATATGGATGTACAGTATCCATACAGCATAATAATATTGCAATATTTCTCGTTCACCTAAAGTTCATCTAAGAAAAGTGTTCCTTAACAATGGTAAAATGAGCCTATTGTTTGTATGCTGACTCAATTATTTAGAATTTAAGACAAAATACTGAACTAATACAATCATTTACACAATTCTGTCCAAAAACCTGGTGAAGTTTCAACCATTAACACAAACAGTCAAATGTTTTGTCATTTTATTCACATATAACAATGTGTAAATGACATGGATGTATTTCATAATAATAAAAGTGCCAGAGTACCACCATGGAAGAGCTTTAACAAAACAATATACTATTGCTTGTGTGGTTTAGTAAATGCTGCATATAAAAAAAAATCTTTAAATATAATTGTTCAGGGCTTTGGGAAAGTTGTGTTATGAAAATATTCACATCGTTTCAACATTCAGGAGCGCTGCGGGGGCGCGAAGCAAAAAAAAAAAAAAAAAAATTTAATATTGTATTGCAGTATTGTGACCACC
>JAPSES010000102.1:7240810-7281964 GCA_029822895.1 Maxillicosta whitleyi
GAGTGTTTATCAGACTAGACCAGACCCAAACAGGAGTAATATTAACTCAAAAAATGAGTTTTGCACAATAGGGCACCTGTAAGAAAAATAAATGCAATAAAAAAAATATTCTGCCTCAGTTTATCATTTACATAACATTTAATAACAGAATATCGGTAAAATTACAGACTTTTCTTAACACATTTTAGGTTATTCGCATTTTTTTTTTTGTAGAAGTATAGTTTGTTAATGTGAACATTTTCATGTAATTTGACTTTTTTACACCAAAACAAAGAGAAAATTTGCAGTTGTCATTATTTATAGGATATTATGATAATATTTTACTGGTTTGACCCACCTGAGAACTGATTGGTCTGTATGTGAAACCTTAACACCATTTATTGTTTATTTCAGTGTCATTTTTTCACAATTTCATCCCAGGGGCCGGATCAGACCATTTGGCGTGGCCGGATTTGGCCCCCGGGCCTCATGTTTGAAACCTGTGTGCTAATGATCTAATATACACCACAGCAGAGGTCTCTCCTGAAGCATGTTGTGTTATGCTATAAACATGGACAGTGTTTAAATAATTCACCATCACCTTTCTCTCAAATGACAGCATGTGGCTAAGTTTTGCTGCTGATACTCGGGTGATTGACAGGTTTGTAGGAAATATTTTACATTTGGCGGAGTCAGTGTGCATGGGTCAAAAAATATTTCTTGATCTTATATTCCTTGAGCGCTGCCATACTCCCTTAGTGTATTCGATGAGCTGCCTTTGAACTCATACATGCAATAGAGCATAATACCGCCTTTTATTGATTTTTGGGGGTGTTTTGTTTTCCATTGAAGACGCAGCAGGAAGGATTGATATGGTGGTATCTTGTCCATATGTGGTTTATGTGGTAACATCACTCTTCATATAGAGGAGCTCAGATTAGAGTTGTGTATGTTTCGTATTGCTGTTATATTGCTGTAATACTGTTCTTGATAGAAAAAAAACGGTGCTTAATAAAATGTGTAAACAAAGGCAACACAATTAAAAGATACACATCTATCTTGATTTATATACTTGGCTCATCACTAGAACTAATTTGTGGTAACTTTAATTTTCTCTGATATTGCTCTAAGAAATCAAAGCACCACGTCTGCAGTCTAATGAGAATCTATTTGTTAGGTTAGAAGGTGGAGGTGTTCAGACATGTTTTTCCTCTTTTGGGCTTTATGAGCATGTTAAGTGGTCCACCTTAGGAGTCTTAGCACGTTGCAGACTAATGTGCAGGCATCAAACACAGCTCCCCTTGATGTTATCACAGGAACACTATAACCTCCGCTGGCCTTGAACCCTGTTCCACACAGTCTCCATGGAGCTCGCTGCCCATTCAGATTAACCTTCCTTCTCGTCACTGCCCTGTGCTGCGTCACTCACACATTCTCTGCTATCACTATAAAGGCAGCAAACACTCAACTACTCTTACAATTCAAGAGCAGGTCATATTTATCTAACTGGTGGTTAACATGAATAACTCTACATTCTCAGGGTTGGAGCTCAACTAATTCTCCTCTGACATTTTTTACTCATATAATAAGATGCTGCAAACCTTTTCCCCAAAATAACAATAGGATGCATCATCAGTACCAGATTTGACCCAAACATCCATCAATGACCAAAAAAAAAAGGAAAAAGTACACGCAAAAGTAACAATGGTTCTTATGGGTAATGGGATATACAGTGACTAATGTTCTTACAGAATTTGTATGTATATACTGAATAAGATGGGAACCATCATAAACCCCTGGGGAACCCCACAAAAGAGAAAGGATCTGTTGGACTGATGAACCACATTAAACCTGTATCAGTAAAGCTTTTAAATCAGCTGTGGTCTGAAGTGGAAAGTCTCAATGACTTCTTGTGAAGCAAATAACATACTGAAGGTGTCTTTGTGAGTTACCCATTGTCACGTTTATATTTCTGGCTTCTGTATCCTACAACCATCTATTCACTCTTTAATAAACTTTAAGGACGTGAAAACAATTGGTAATCACAAGCCTCTGACAGAGCCAAGAGAGAAGACGTGAGGACATGATTGAATATTTCCCCTTATTATCACATCACTCTACATTTTCCCTCAATTAATTCTTCTTTCTCAGGTGAAAGATGAAGGAGATGATTGAGTGTGACAGTGGTAAAGGTGTTCTGAGAGCAACAATACTTACTGATTACGTTCCACTTGTAGCACCAGTTGGAGGTCATCGGATGAGAGGAGTATTTCTCCTCTGACTGGGTGTTCTTCCTGTTGGGTGAAGAGAGATTGGGTCAAGTCAGTATTATTGAAAAAAGAAGTCTCAACAGGAACACTTAACTACAAGTGTCTTTAAAAGGTGCAGTGATAAAAGCTGGTGTTTCTGGTCCCATTTAAGGCAAGTGTTGCCAGTAACAAGCTCATGAGTCGTCCCTGGCAGTTAATTTCAACACATCTCACACTATTTTCACTATTTTCTGAGTTATTTCCAAGATGTATTTCAAAATAAAGCTTTTTTGGTGAGCATTTCAGTGATGCAATGAAAGAGATAAAAAGAACATTCCTACCTAGTTCCTAGTGCATTCATTTGATTATCCGATTGTTGTCCTTTTTTGCAGTGATATTACTTGGCAAATGAACCATTGTACTTCAAGTGCATGTGTCAGAAACAGCAAAATGATATATGGAAAAATCCTTTGTTAGATCCTCCCCAAAATTGTAGGTCTTCTTGGGTATAATCTAATTCCTTATTTTCTTTGTGCCATAAGAGTAGCACATTTTCACCATAATAACAATAGGATACATAATCAGTGCCAGACTTTAATGGGATATACAGCAACGAACTGTCCACATACCATTGAAAATCAGTATAATGTTCTTGTATGATTAGAATTGCAGAGAGTATGTATATACTGAATAAAAAGGGACCCATCATAAACTCCTGGGGCACCTCACAAAAGAGACGAGATCTGTTGGACGGCTGAACCATATTAAACCTACATCAGAATAGCTTCAAAACAGCTCTGGGCCAAAGAGGAAAGTGTGGCAAATAACATACTGAAGGTGTCTTTGTGAGAACCACGGTGTTTACAACATCAATGTATCAAACTCTTAAAGGCAATACTACTTGAGGCCCTTTTGAAGACACTTTGGACTCAAATGCAAGCCTTAGTTTTGGAAAAAAAACAACAACAAACAAACACCTTTTTCTTATTCAAGCATTGTAGATAAACAAAAAATCCTGTGAATGGTACGTGCATAAGTAGATTTACTGGATGAGTATTAGACTAGTTTTAGGTTGTCACAGTGAGTTGTGAGTTTATCCAGGATATCTCGCATCAAAACTACAAGTCTAAGTGATTTATTTTATTGCCAGAAATTAGGCAGAGGAAATCATTTGGGGCCCACTTTCATTTTTTCTCTTTGGAACTGTAGAAGGCAATAACCACTGAGAGTGAAAAGGAGCTAATAGTGGCAGAAAGCTTAAATGTTGTCATCAATTTAATTTAGCCTATGAGTTTTCAGTACAAGCTACCTGCCTACTACAAATCAATTAGCTCTGCTGCAGAAATTACTCCCTGTGGCAATGAAACACTGTTGTAATCAATTTGACGCATTGATTTTCAGTGCAGTTGTACACTGAAATGAAGTAAGATGAAAGGGAGATGAGACAACATCTAATTGGATCTATCATGGTCTTATATGATACAATGACATGTTGCTGTATTTTCGCTGTTGGTGTATCCGTTTAAAAGAAACTATTACTGACTATCATGTTTCAACCCCACTAGGAAGAAATAACAAGATTAAAACTTTTCCACTTATGCCTGTAGAGTTTTGAAAAAGAAAACCAACTATGCACTGAAAGCTTCTGTCATGAAACAATAAAGATTAAGACAAAAATTAGCTATGTTGTATTCTACTTTTCCGGAATCATGACTATTGCACTAGAGAAGAGAGGACTCTGAAACACTCTAAACTCTTTACAAGCACCATGAAATTATTACACTTGTCGACAGAGAAAATCCTCTGCCATAAAAAGTGCAACTGTGTGTTTTGGTTTTAAAGATGTCAAGTGACACTGCATGCCTGCTAGTCTGACTTCAGCACCACAGACACAAAGTATGGAGTCAAACTCAGGATAGAAATCTGCATTGACATAGGGTCGTAGTGAGCACTCCAGATAACAAACCTTATAATACAAGAGACAGCAACTGGTTTCCTGTTGCTAAAGTAACATATCAGCCATGACAGGACTGTAACTGCAGCCATGTGTTTATTGTTATAACTCTGACTATGGACGTCCACTAGTTTTCTAACAAAACACTCATTTTAACCCTGGCAAGGCTCTTTCCCTGAACCAATGCAAGTTGTTTTTGTGGCTAAACCATAGAAAACAGTCACAATGTAAAAGCAACAGTAATTTGTAACATTCTAACTTCATCTTTTTCTGACATTTCCTTGACTGTAGGGATAATAGCGGATATAGGTAACACTGAATTACATCCATAAACTGGTAAATTACAACTAAAGGGTGTGACTTAAATGTGTATAGTTCATCTGGCCTCTTTAAAGTTAAAGAGGTCATATTGTACCCCTGTGAAATAAGTTAATGTACGTCTTCCAAGTCCCAGAATATGTATTTTAAGTCTCAGCTCAAAATACATCACAGATTGTTCATTCCCCCATGTCCATATACCCTCATTTTCAGATCAGTTTGAGTATTTCTTGCTTTAAAAGACAGTATGTTGTTTCTGTCCACAGCTCTTTCCCACCAGTGCCATGGGTACCCTGATAAATCATGTCAGTGTATCAGGACAATCCTAATGGGTCCGGATGGTCTTGGTGGTGAGGACGTTGAGTGTGTAGTTGTTACAAATATAGAGACTCTGCAAAAGCCCATAATCATACAATCAATGACATGTCAACTATTCTTCTAACAGCAGCAGGTTTCATGTCCTTTAGACTTGTGAAAATTGACAATGATGTGATGTTGTTTTTCACCAAAAAGTCTAGTAACAGAATCAGATACATCTTAACGGGGGTATAGCCACATGGACATTATATCATATGGGTCCATCTTTCCTGTACTGGAAATGATTGCAACTGATAGGAGACCCAACACTGTTTAGACTTGGGTAAGATCAGGTCTACTCTACTGTTCTGGTAGTGTTGGAGTCAAGATCAGCATTTCAGAGGAAGCTTTGTCCCCTCTGCTATTAGAGAAATTAACAACATAGCTTGTAAACATAGACTGTGACGGCACATTTTAGTGTAATTTAACTATGTGATACCATGTCTCTTAAATAGAATGCTCTACTTTTGGTATTGTTTTACATTACAAGTGTGAAATACTTGTATGTTATGTTGTATCCAAATGTTTGGGTGTCTTGTATGAGCAGAGATCACTTGACTGTAAACCAAATCTACCTTTGGGTATTAATGAAGTCATCTAATTTAATCTAATCTAATCTAGGAATCTCAGCAGTGTTTTGGTCTCAGTCTAGCCGAGACCAAAACACTGCTGAGACAGGAGGGTATCGAGACCAAGACAAAGCCGAGACCAAATAAGTTGAGTCCATGACAAGACCAAGACCACAAAAAATGGGTCTCCAGACCAGTTGGCATTGTCCACTGAGAAAATGTATACAATGTAACATGTTTTTAAAACAAATACATCTGACTGGTCGCATTTGAAGAGGATGTATAATAAATAATGATACTATTCTGTGATGATGCAGGGTTTTTTTTGTTTTTTTTAAACAAATCTCACTGAGACTGCTATGTTCAAAAACAAGAGAAGACCGAGACCAAAGGGAGTCGAGACCAAGACAAGACCAGGACTAAATGAGTTGAGTCCAGGACAAGACTGAGACCACATCACACATTCACATAATAGAGGTTCATTTCATTTTGTTCTTATGAATAAAACCTGGGTAGACCAGTCTAATCCTTTTAGATGTGGTAGACATTTAATGATGATGCTGCTGCATATCTAATGTTTTCAGATGACATTTACTGCCATTGAACTGGAATAATTTTGTGCTCTAAACTTAAGTTTCAAGGACGTAAGCATTCCTTTTCAGTGCGTCCTGTAAAACTCTTTTCAAGCTGTTTTCAGAAAGAGAAACATTTCTGTGCGCACTTGACATCTGACTTTAACATAACATTTGTGGTCTAATATTCAAGGTCCAAGCCTGATGTTAAAACCTGAAGCCATCAGTGCACTTGTACAAATTTGTATGTGCAAACACAAATGGGTCACATGTGATCACGCTTGAAACATGGCTTTGGGAACATTTCATGCTGCAACGTGTGTGAAGCACATGTTTATCCCTCTGTGAAACCAGTGGCATTAATTGTTATCTGTATGGCAGCATCATTTTGCACGGAATCTGCACGTTTTATTTTCAGCAGTGTGATTTTAACTCTTTGCCAGCTCTAACTGAGAAAACCTCTTTGGCCATGGTGGGTTCACAGCGAGTGGTGACTAGAGTACTGTTATTACACCAGAGATTAGTATGCATACTCGTGCTTTTAAAAGTCCTGCTAAAAACAACCAACAAATGCTAGTAAATGAATTTCCCTCCGTGTCCTCTCTGTATTTTCAGTGCCACTGCTTTTTCAAGTCGCTTTCAAGTACAAAGCAGCATCGTGTGGGCGAGTGACAAATGTTACAGTGGTTAAGATTTTATATGTTTTACTTCAGTCACTGTTTCAGTGTTAATGGCAACTGAACAATTTTCAATCTCTGCTTGGATGGCGCCAGATGGATTTTATGATGCACGTCATTGCCTTGTGCTGGAAAATGTTAGAAAAATAGCAGGTACACGTGGGCTTTGCATTTCCGTCATTGCTGAGCTGCTGATTGAAGCTGGAGAGGATAAAAACCTGTAACTACAATAAAGTAATTTCAACCGGGAACAAATGTCAATTATACCCCATCAAACTGTTAGTATGTGTATGTGCAAGTGAAAAAAGGTAGGTACAGATGAAAAGAACTGCCGTCACAATGAGGAGGAAATGTGTAAGAATCATAATAATGGAGGGAAGTGAAAGAAAGAAAAACAACCCGAACAAGTGGACTTCCTGCGGTGCTGACAAGTGACGGTTGAATGGTTGAACACCGTTTAAAGCCAGGTTTGTAGGCCTGTGTGCTATTATCCCCATATTTAAACAATTATCCTAGCTTACTCCCTTCCGCAGCATCATCACCCTCCATTATGTGTTGCCGTTGAGAACTGCTTTTGTGTGTGATCACAACACATAAAGTTCTTGTGAGATCCAATTGTCCTTTTTCACATGCTACAAGGTTTTTGTATGTTTTTCCCTTGAGATGAGGTGAAAGCGAGAAAATCAGAGGAAATCATTGACTTTTTTTTTTTCCAATAGTGGTGGTTGATGCGGGCTTCCTGTGTTGATAGTGACGGGTCAGCAACAGCATCCGATGGCAGCCATACTCCATTCAGTTCCATTTAGGTAACATTTAAAGTATCCAGCCTGGACCTCTAGTGGCTTGTGTTGACTGTTATAACAGTGTGTGTCTGTAATTATGTGGTATTAACTAAGTATGAAATTAATGTTATTAATATCTGGTGAAGATTCATACTGTTTTCCACTGTTCCACTGTTATTATAGATCATTCATTTTTCAGACAGTGGCATCTGTTTGTTTACCTGCTTGACTAGTTTCAGCTACTTCCTGTAGCCTTCGTCAGGCAACACCAGGGTCATCCGTGCTGAAAGCAACAGACACCATTGCTGGATCAGGGAGGCCATTGAGATACGTAAATGCATTCCAAGGACAATAAACAAGGATGACGGCACATACACCTTGTCGCACACATGGGATGCGGTCCTGGAGAAGAGGTCAGATAGGAGGGGATGTAAACCCTCCCTGCTGTCTGACTAACCCACCTGAGCAGCCTATAAGACACGTCACAGCAACATCATTGTGACGCTTCTGATGAAGGCTACAGGAAGTAATTGAATCTAGTCAAGCACTTAAACAAACAACTGCCCGTGTCTGAAAAATGAATGATCTATAATAATGTTATTAATGTAAACTGTGAGTTTCTCATGGTTATCAACAAAACAACATAAAAATTAGATAAACAAGTAAATAATATCATCAGTTCTGACATTACCAATATCCATCTCTAGGGCAAATGTGCAAAATTTGTTGCAGAAAAGTGGGTACATTTAAGTCCACTTCAGTTGGCAGCACATTATATCATTATCTAAAACCCCTATGTCCATGAAGGGAGTAAAAGAAGGAGTGATTGGTGATTGTCAGAGGTTAAGTTGATGAAAAAGCAGAACAGAAGTAGTAAAGAAACATATCAGTTCATTGAGTGAATCGTTTGTTGGCTCACATTTGACTGGAGTCCTCTGATGAAACAGAATATCGACTTCCACTCACTGCCACTCCTCACATCAGTGGGATACCATCTCATGGTCACATCTTTAAAATTATTGGTTCAGAGACTAACTTTGTTGTCGGAATTCTGCACCTCCTCTGATCAAACAGCTTCCAAATCCTCACATTCCCTCTGCTACATTTGTCGATCTTTCACAGCAGTGACTGGTTTTTGTGCTTTGGGTTGCTCTTGATAACTTGTGGTTCCAGTTATGCTGCTTTAATCTCCATCTCCCACCCCAGTGGTTCGGACAGCAAATAAATGAACAACACAAAGCTGCATCAGGTATACGCACATTTAAGCTATGTAAAGGGACGTGTTTGATCATGTTTCAAAGACAGCCAGTTCAGACGTGGTTAGCTTACAATATCCTTCAGAGGATAAGAAGCAAAAATTGGGTGAAGCAATTAAGAGATGGAGAGTTTAAGAGCCACCAGATAAGAAATTATTTAAGTCCTGCAGAAGAGTAGGACTTTATGAAAAGAGACAGCTGAAGAAGAAACATTAGGCAAGACAACAAAGACACAGGATGAAGCAAATCGATGGTGAGAAACAACAGGAAACGAGACGAGAGGAAAACAAACCGACAGCAGAAGAAAGGAAGAGGACAGTTGTTGGATTGGTCGCACCAGTGATGCTTATCTGCTCAGGGCTGCAGATAGACATGTAGACGATGAAGAAAGCGAAGCAGCATCCATGCATCAGATGGAGCTCTAAGCAGGCTTAGAGCCCCGCTCTGTGCTCTAGTGAAGCAGAGCTAATACACAGCGCCAGAGGAGGGCTTATTAGATGGATCAAAGCTTGTCTAATCTACATGCAAAGAATATGATGAGAGGGTCCTGACAATCCTGCCTTTCCTCCAGAGAGGCGCTGATTATCATACAGGGTTATGAACAGTAAACATACAAAGATGTGATGATGTATGCACACTTCAGATCTTTGATGTGACTGTGGGGAGGCACAATGACAGCCACTGTGCTCTATTGAGGCTCATCTCATGCTTTACAGGAAGCCATGCAGCCCTCATTCAGTGATAGCTAATGTGTTTCCATTTAATGACACAAAGAAACACTTTAAACAGCAGTTTTGCGCGCTGGATGTCCCAAAATGGCACTACGAGATCTGGGATGATTCTGGTTTATTACAGCACAGGCCTTATTATCGTAGAATCATTATTTCTTTTTTACTGAGTAGTGATTTGATCGAATAGGTTGGAAACCAGTTCAATAATACATTCTCTGTGTAACTTGTTTGGAGGAAATATGTGGGTGAAATGTTGCTAAGGAGAACTCTTTGTGCATAAAAATTAAGCACACAATTGTTCAGTGGCTTAATTATGAATCAGGAAGCTTTAGCTGCAAGTTTTAATATTAAATGTAACCAATTATCTTTATTTTCAATACACTACATTATCATGTTTCTCTTTTTTAATCATTTCAGCACTGACTGTAATCCCCAATCACATAATGTCATCATCAATTTTTATATTACTAAATAATTATTAAGCTAGTTTTCTGTTCAATTCACAGTTGGACCAGTGCCTTTTTGACAGGTCTACTAGGTTAATTCTCCCATTGGTGCCCTTGACCATGGATTTGGAGGTGGTTCCTGGGCACCTTCATTGGCTGCCCACTGCTCCTTGTGTGAACTAGAATGGGTAAAATGCAAAAGTTTCCCAACAGGGACAAAAGAGAACTTTATTTTATCCTTCACAAGCCTTGTTCTCAGCCTCACGACTCCAGGGGCCATTCCAGTGTCAGCTGTCTTTGAGCGATTTATAGCATCAGACCATTCTTTCTTTTGCTCTTGGATAAGTCAGAGTTTGGACGTTTCACCTAGTTGTGAAAATAAATAATAATAAATAATAATAAATAGTGCAGAAGCATGGACATTTATTGTGGAGAGCTCATTGTGTGTGGGTCTCTACTCAGTAAAGACATGCAATCTGAGAGTTCTTGCCATTGTCATTATGGACCAATCAGTTTGCTGGAGTGCAGCAATAAACCTGAATCACTAGAAAATGGGGCAATACTGCACTCAGGTTTCCAGCCTATCACTGGTGCAAAACCTTTGTGAAAATGTGCATAAAATAGAGCAGTTTGTGGGTCAAACTTTGCGCAATTCCCTGTGCAATTAGAGGGCGCAATAGGTTCTTTGTGTATTCTTTTGTTACCACGGTAGATTTAGCTTCCTGAAAATATTGGCATGAACAGAGAAACTATTAATAGTGCATAACCCTGCTCACTGAAGAGTTGTTATTGGTGCTGAGCACTGCCACATTTAAATGCATACTATTTTGTAGATAATTGTTACTTTAAACACCTGAATTTAGCCAGCAGAATATTCCTGTGACTTAAAATTCTGCCTGAAAGTAAAAGCTCTCTGCAGGAGTGAAGTGAACTGAGTGTTTGAGAGCAGTGGCACAATCAGCTACTGTATGTTTTCAGTTTAGTGAAAAATCTTACTTTACCCAGAATATTACAAAAAAAAGAGTTCTGCTAAGGTTGGCAAGAGCTTCACGACTTTTGACTATTAGTTGTATCGAAGCCTAGGACTGTGAGATGTAATGTTCGGATTTGAGTTGACATGAGGTAAGGCCTTTTTGCTTCTATGAATACACTTAACATTCAGGTTATATCCAGTTCCATGCACTGTAAAAGACGTAGATATAGAATGTATTAAGAAAGCAAAGTTTTAATCATAGTTCTGCTAACACTACAGAAATGGAAAGTAAACACAAAAAAACCTTTCTAGTTACAATGACTGACTGACTGACTGGCTGATTGAGGACTATTCACTTTTTCTGTCCTTTTTTGACCATTTTTTTCTTATCTGAGTGAAAGTAGGCCATGAAATTGTTAAAGGAGCTACAGTCGTCTCTGGTGCAATTTCTCCCGATCAGTCAAGCAGCATGGATAAGGGCCAGAAAAGGTGTGAGTGGATGGAGCTTTACAGGAAGAGGCAATCATGTCGGAGACCCGAGAGGGCTTCAAGAGCGAGGGTGGAAGAGGACGGAGTGGCGCTGAGGACACTGGAGGAGGCGTGAGTGGTGAGGAGGGGACAGAAGCTGAGGGTGAAGTCGATTTATTGCAGAAGAAAAGCCTGCCCTGAATAACCACTTTCCACAGGCCCGGGTGAACGTGTATGTTCGTATTGAGATGCCAACAGACATCAAGGGCCTCTATAATTAATCTATGTCAAATGTGCGTCAAAGCTGCTAAAATTAAACAAGTCTTGTTCTGAGAGGCAGCGAAGAAGAGCGAAAAGAGGTGGAGGCGTAGGGCGGATGGGTACATACAGTGAGGTACTCATTACTGTTCCCTTCAGTCCCCCACCGAGCCAAAGTGGGGTGTCAACGGCTTCAAATGATCTGTCAGGTCGAGAAAAAAAAACATAGGAGCCGAGTATCAGGATTTCAGCGAAGTGCCGTTCAGCTCCATTTATGTGTCTTTGAACAGACGAGAAAAAACCTCCAAGCAACTAAACCCCCCCAAAGAGACCCCCCCCCCCCAGACAGTCATTCTAATCACTAGAGTGAGACACAGGTGAGGACCTCATTTCCATCCCTAAGCCCTTGTTTTCCTCCTTAACTCCTGCAGTAATACCTGGTCATCCTTTTCATTTCCTCTCAGACTTTCCCAAATCTCCTAATTTCTAAATTATCCTCTTCATTCCATTCCATAACTCCTCATTTCTGTCTTCTTTTTATTTCCTTCCCCTCAATATCTTTGTTTCCTCCTTTTCTTTTATTACCTATTTCCTATATCCTCCTTTCCTTTTTGTATTTTACTTCATTGATTCCTCTTCTAACTTCTTTCATTCTCTTCCTCATTTCCACTCCTACTCATCGTTTCCTTCTTCACATCTTTATTTCTTTTCCTAACAACTCCATCTTTTCATTTCTTTTCTTAAATCTTTGTTTCCATCCTTAACTCGTATTTGGTTAACTTCCTTTTCATTTCCTATTTGTCCTCCTCATTTCCTTCTCTACTTGTCTTCCTTTCCTTTTTCCTGTTTTTCTTTCCAAATTTTTCTTAATAACCCTCCTTTCTTTTCTTTAACTGCTCTTTTCTTTGTTTTCTTATTCATTTCCTATCCCGTGGCTTCTTCTTGCTCCCCAAATCCAGTTATCTTTTTTTTTGTTTCCTAACTCTCCAACTCATTCCTCTCTGTAGCCCCTTGTTTCTTTCTCTTCCTTAAAAATAATTTTCTCACTTCCTTGTTTCCTTAACTGACTTCTCTTCCTTTTCATGTCCTTATCTACCAAACCTTGTTTCTTTCTGTTACTTTTCATTTTATTCCTTCCTGTGTTATCACCGTCCCTACCCCCTTGTTTCCTTGTCTCCTTTTTATTTCCTCTTTGGTTCATTATATTCATTCTCTTCTTTATTTCCTTCTTTATGTGCTTGTCAATCAATTCCATGTGTCACACAAGGTTGTTAATAGTCAATTGCTTTTTTTTTTTTTTTTTATTACAACCTATTCAGTAGTTCAGTACTACAAGCTGGCCTTGGATCAGTTTGTGAAGTTTTGGTAGCAAAAGAACCAAAACCGAAAAGGTTTCTCAACACATTCTATTTGCCTTTCTGACTGAGTGCTTGGAAATGTGAGTATTTCTTTTCTTTTTTTTTTTTTAACCATGTGTGTTGTGTATTGCAAATGATATGGCTGTGTATAAAACATAAGTACTAGTTCCTCAGTGACAATATTACATCATACTTAATCTGTATTGAATCAATATTATATCACATCTATGTAAAGTGTCTGTCAGGCTTTCGGTTGTTTATACTATAATTTGCCTGTCATATTGTGAAGAAAGGGAAAGCTAAAAAAAAAAAGAGAGAGAGGCAGAGACAGATAGAGAGAGAGAAAACAATAACACTTCTTCATTATCCAGCAAACATCCAACAGCTGTGTGTGCTCTGACTGGAATCTGGATAGAAGTGTGTGCTGCAGTTTGTCAGGATCTCCTGGCTGTGATGGGACCTCATGCTGTGACAGACATAGTATCCAGGCTAATCGCATGCATCACAGCACCCACATCCACTCAATGAATTCACAGCGTAGAATGTCCCACGCGACAAACGACCATAAACGTGAATGGCCTACTTAATTGCTAAAATCAATTGAAAAGAAATTCAGAGATTTGTTTTATTTTGACTGCACAGCTTGATATTAGTATCAAACAACTGAGTTTTCTTGTGAAAGCAAGGGCAATACTACAAAGAGCCTTTTGTTTGGTTCCAATGCCAGTGAGCATTGTGTCTTTGTTTGCAACTATTCCCCAAGAAAACACTTCACCAGCCTTTTAATTGAATATTCATCTGGTCTCATCTGGTAAGAACAAGTGACAGCCCAAGCGTTTCCACTTCACTTCCACACTTTCCATCAGCCAGGTGACACTTGTAGCTGGAGTGAATAGAGGGTAAGAAAAGGAAAAATATATTACAAAATAGTAAAAGGAAGGAGAAGTAAGGGATGCGTCTCTGGAAAGACTTCAACACTGATTCAATCGTTACAAAACAACAATAGGAAGATTAAAACACAGTCCACTAGAAGAAGTTTCACACAATAACTCTATTTGCTGCAACCACTCTCTGGTTCTATCTCCACCTATACCGCCACTGTTGGACAGAACATTCGACAATCAAAGGTAATTCTCTAAGGGGGAGTTGTTTTTTTATGGTGCTGTCCTGTGCAGCAGCAGCAGCAGCAGCACAAGGCACCCACAGAGGATATGTACAGATCACAACACACCAGACGGTATAGTTCAGTAAAACCCAAACTGCTGAGTTCTCACACTCAGCAATAATGACACTGCAATTCAAGAACCTCAGTGCTATGAAGTCAATACAGCGCACAAGGACATTCAAGACAAATCTGTCAAAACTTAGACCTCAGACTAACGGCCATCATTGATCTTTTCTTGAAGAGAAATCCTGAATATGAATCAACTCCCTGGACACAAAAACAATGTGTATCATGCTCAGCAATGAGGCCGCGGGCGATAACAGACTGCACAGTCTGCAGAGAAGTGTATCAGAAGGTAGTTGTTCCAAGTCGGATTTATTATCTTTTATAATGCCTCATTTGGAAACAAGATAAAAAGCAGCCTTTGCAGAAAATACAGAGTAGTGCAGATAGTGTTTCAGGCAATGTAGAAACAGGATGAAGAACAGAAAATATACCAAAGTGTAACCAAATCTGAAATGGCAGGAACTGAGTATCTGTTGAAAAGTCAATTTCACTTCCACCTATTGGTTCCTAGACTTGATAAGTCTATGTTTGCAACCAAAGACTATATATCTGGAGGGTCTGTCAACTGAATGTTGGTTTTGGTAGCACACATGAACCGCAGTAAATGCCCCAAATGTAGCTTCTCTTTATAAAGATGCATATAAGAGATGCATATGGTACGATGATTAGCTGGAAGTCATTTATTTGGACAAAAAAAAGTAAGTTGAAAAAGTAATACTGCAGTGTAAATGGTACTCCGATTCATCTGTGAGAGGATCATGGGGGGGGGGGGGGTCTGAACCTATGGTGGTTAGCATTGGACAAAGATGGGGTTCACCGTGGACGCGTTGCCAGTTCATTGCAGGGACGTGCTGTATATACAGTATAAATGAGTGAGGTACAGGTACGCCTGAGCCATAACACCATCTCAAATAGTGATTGATCTTCATTTTCCATATTATCTAGTTTAACATATCATATCTTCATGAAAACAACAGTTATCAGAACTTTTCTACTCAGTAACGCATTTTACATAGTCATTTTCCTAGTGTAATTACAGTATTTTACAGTGAGTGTTACACTTAAATTTGTTGCATTAATGTCTCTAACAAAGGTCACTGAGTATTGAGTTGATTTCTTTTTCTATATCTGTCTATTTGTTTATACCAAAACTCATACACCTAATTCACACAGATGCTTAGTTATTAAGCTTGTGCAAAAACATTTCATTCATGATAAAACTCCAATTGCACAAATTAAGCTGCCACAAACAGAGTAATTAATGAAAACACTGTAGCCATATGTGCAGGAAAATGTGGGCTCGTGTTTACTTCATCTAGATATTCTTAATATTATAATAATGTCACACCAAATTGATGCAAAATATAGATTTTAAAGTAAGATAACAACAATAACCTATCGCACACATCCTTAAGAAGCCAAAAAATACTAGAGAAATACTAACTTAGTTATGATTTGGTTATAACCAGAGATTATGGATCACAGATTGTTATTTTACTTCATATGTTATTCAGACCAGATAAACTAACCCTTGATACAGAACAGGGAAAGATAAGGGAGACTATTTACTATTTAATGGGATGTTTACATTGTTTATTCTGTTGGAAAGATAGACAAAAACAGAAAAACAGAACAGAAAAATCTGTGTATGGGAAACAAAAATGTGTGTCACCATAAAAGTAAACTAGTCTCTCCAAAGTTCAGTGAATGGTAAAAGAAAAACTATATTTTTAGTATCTAAGCATGTGACCCTTTTCTCTATGTTGGAACTGAGACAGGGAGTGGATAGGAATGTTTACAGATAAAGTTCAGTACACAGCTGCGCTACAATAAATATTTGGCTTCTTTTTACTTTTTCAATATCATGGCTTCATAGGACTGAGTCATTTAGCTAAAAATATCATCAGCTGATCAGCAATCAGACACACAACCTGCTACCCCAGCCCTGACAGTCAATTCAACACAGCTGAAAAGTCAATTCAATAAAAAAACAAAAAAACAAATAGGTCTACCAAATATAGGAAGGAAAGCAAAATGTCCCTGGTTTTCATGAAGGACAAACATGAAAGTGAGATCGCTGTTCATTATAAGCACATTATCTCAGGTTGTTTACAACAAAAGGACATCCAACCCAACAGATCTGTGTTTCCCACCTCAATTGTAAGTCAGTTTGGAATTCAAGTTCAAGCATAAGTCGTCCAAACAGCGTGGACTTCATAAACACAGAGTCAAAAGCATCATTTTTACACAAAATCATTTCCATATAAATCAAGTCCATTGGAGCTAAAAAGCCATACTTTTTCTTGCCTGCTCTCATGGATATTCCACTGTCTCAGTCTAAGCACATTATCTTTCACTGGGCAACTTCACAGTGTGATACATCTTTTAAGGGGAACGAAAATCCCACTTTACACTTCCAATGGCTGTGAAAAAAACAAATCTGCCCAATCAGAGCTGATGGAGCCACTGATGACAGAGCAAACACAAAGTTTCAGCTTCCAGTTACCATGCAAGTCCTGACCAACACTGCAACATCAATGTCGAATTATTCAAAGAAATTCTTGTTCTGTTGCAGGTGGAACACTATTTTAATTTACAATACTTGGGATGGAGAAGTAAGTGCTCAAGGACCTACAAAAATAAAAATAAAATGAAAGTCTGAAATGCCAAAAGTACAGTTGTTAAGTGCATGGTGTTTCCTATAAAGACTTTAGTAAGTTGTTTGTGCACTCAGGCACCTTAGCACAGAGGGAAAAACATAAGTATAGATGTACCTAAGGGTAATTTATCAGCTCAGAAGTGAGTCGCTTCCCATTCATAGTGCTTAGCATCTTGCCTCAGTCTTTAGCAGCATGAAATGGTTTTGGAAAATGGACGTGGGTGGCTGGATGAATGCTGATATGAAAAATGAAGCTCTCGTTTCCAACTTTGGTACTTCATCTTTGCTGAAAAGCCCCTGTGTTTACCTATTTAATATTCACCTGAAGCCAAGCACCGTAAACACCAGTACTCCGAAGCCATTTAAAAATAAAGACGCTGTTAGGAAAAATAAGTGTGTGCAGTTGACGGTGCATTCTGCATTCAGGCTAATGTGAAAATATCTGCTATATTTGGTGTGTTTACCCTGACTTGAACTGCAGAGTAATACATCTCCCTACACAGGTTTTATACACATTTACTGGTCAGAAATGTGGCCTACTTACAGTGAACTGAATTGCCAGATGTGACTAAACCTCAAGATAGATGTGTTTTCCAATGAATAAACAGCAACAGCACTGAGTAAGTACTGAGCTTACAGCAGTGCCTGGTGACAGCTGAGTTGGAAAACTGATGTTAGAACAGCTTCTGCTGTAACTCTATTCTGTGTGCGCCATATGACAGTCACAAACACTTAACTTCAGGATTTCACTATAGATTTACTTTAAAATCATTGTTAAAATTGCTAAGCTATGTTATATTTACATCGCTCTATCACACAACATTTAAAAAATCAATTTTTGGGATTGACGACGGTTGACTTGCTCCATTCTAGCAACAATGCAACAGTTTCATTTGTTTTTTGTTCTAGCGTGTGTTTTTTTCTCCATTAGGTCTTACTAAATGTGCCAGTTTGTCCTATGCATGCAAATAAGAGCAGAAGAATTCATAGCAAAATTAATCAATAAGCTAAAAAATTACCATAATTCTGTACAAAACAGGCTCAAAGCACTAAACCAAAATATTTCAATATCTGTAACTCAGTGAAGACAAAACTTAGTTACAGTAGAGTTATATTATGTAGTATTGCTATTCCAAGGTCTCAACAGGTGCTAGAACACACTTAGTTCTACCAAAACCACCCAATTGATCCAGTATATTTTATATTTTTATATTTTATATTTAAACTTTCTCTTTTTATGCCTCTCTTGCGATGCTTTTATGTTTATGTAAAGCACTTTGAATTGTTCTGTATATGAAATGTGCTTTACAAATAAACTTGCTTTGCTGATAGTTTACATTATAGCTGTTAGCTTAGCTTTGTTTTTAGACAGAAAACAGCCACAGTAAACAGTTTGTGTTGTCAATAGCTGCACTAAAATCTGTTCAGATCAACTTAAAAGCTTAACATAATCAAATCACGGCAACTTTATACTTTCATAAATTGCATTATCAAACATGTCCAACTACTCATCTCCTTCCTCTAGTGGTGATGTAAACGCGCTGATGTGAATACATTCAGTTTTTATTTCTACAATCAAATACATCGGCCTGTTGGGTAGAAATTCATAATACTATAATCATAACTTTAGGTTATTTTTACATTTTTGAAAACACAAATATTACAGTACATATAACACCAGCTCATATATATATGATGCAGAAAATGTGTGACTGCAAGATTGAGACTGGAGGAATCATCCATCACATTCTGACTTTAAGCACATATATCTTTTTCCCCTCAAACACGTACTAGATGAAGAGCGCTGCATTAAACAGTCTTAACATTCTAATGCGACACATTTTCAGCACATATCGTCTTTGCTCCTCTTGATAAAAGAACTTAAATGGCAGTAAGAGTGACGCGTGAGAAACAGACGTGGTTCTGAGACATCTATTTTCAGATCAAAGACCCAATTTTTACCAAAATACCACCAACTGACTTTGCAGAGGTTCATTTGAATGAACATCCTCCTGTTGGCAGGCACCACACAGACGCACAAAGTGGATTTCAAGTTCAGGAAAATAGAAAATGGTGCACTGATTGCATATTTAGTAGCCATAAAAATAGAGCAAAAGTACAATCTGGTCTAAGACTGACCTGTGTCCTAGTGTGGATATTCCAAAATGAACTCAAAACAGCAGCAATTGTGACAAACTCTCATGATGGTTCTATTGGTATCTACGGCAAAAAATCGATTATCCTGGAACTATTACAAGAATTTTTTCTGCAAAAGGACAGAACAAAGAATTTTATTTTCTCCACCACCTCAGGTCTTTTGAGGCAACTGTTTTTGCCACAGAGTTTCACAGTGTTTGCTCACTACTGTAACGTCAGCAGTGATCCATTAATAGAAAACCTACAGAAAGAAAGAAAAGGGCCGACGACTTGAGAAACTGTACAAACCAACTTACTTACACTGCAGAAATCTAAATCTTACCAAATGTAAAATAACATATAATCACCTTAATGAGTACAAGTGATGTACACGCACTTACTTTTAGACAATAGATCTTGAAAATCTAATTTCAAGAAATCTCACTAAAAAGTTACTCTTCAGCTGATTATGTCTTATCTTAAGTGTGATGAGATATTTTGACTACAAATGAGAAAAATACACTTTTTTTTTGCAGTGTATAACATATAAAAGCGGTCCAGCAACACTGTGTCTGATTCCAAGCCTTTGGTGCACCGGTCAATCTTCAAATTTCATATCGAGCTTTACCACTAATGGTACTGAATATTGCTTTATTTGATTAAAATGTCCTGCAAAATGCACAACTCTTTGTCTCTTAATGTTTATCTTTTTCTGCGAAGTTGCACATTGAGCTGCTGTGAGAAGAAAAGCTTTATCTTATAATGAAATCCATCCTCATCGCCACAAACGTGGGGCAAAGTTGTAGTTGAATAAGCATTAAAATATTCCAATTTTCAGACACAAACAACATATGTGAACATACCTTTCCATCAACTTTCATCAGATGGTATATGGAATTTTAAAATGCTCTGGGGTGCAAAATCATCAGCAAAGAACATCCCAGAGAGGATACTTTATGGAAGCACTTATGAAAATGGCAGATGTGGACTTTGAGATCTTCGGTGACCGAAGGCAGTATGGCTTCCATTTCCACCACCTGCTATCCCTTCCATCCTCAGTTCACAGGTGAGACTTTCCACTTTCATTTCTAAATGAATGGCTGCAAGGCTGTAAAGAGGGATAGAGGGCAGCTGAAGCCCCTTGGGGATTTGATCTAGCATGAGGTAATGAGCACTGGCGTGGTAAAGGTAGCCCTTATCAGAGAGTGGCAGGCGATACTCTCATGGAGTGACGCTATGGCATGTGGAGGATGGGAACCTGGCTCTTAGATTGCTTTTGGGGCCACGATGAAGTCCATCTCCATCGCCATGCCGATGACTTTGTACCATGTCCAAATGGCTGGCGCAGACTACCATTTAGCTTTCTAATTGTACTTGACATCCAACAGGCACTGACCAGCAATTACACCCTCCTACAGATACATGTGGCATCACAGAGGGCAGACAATTATATAAAAACGGGCTCAATTTTTGAATTCTCTGCAATCTGGGTAAAATTATTACTTGCAGTGTGAATGGAAATGCTAATGATTAGCATTAAAGGAATTGTTTTAAATGAACATATTCCAAAAAAATGTAAGGCCAGTCAATATTTCTGTGCATTTGTGGAGGAAACTCATGGCTTCCAAGGGTTAGGTCTCATAAAGCTGCATGTACTGTTCCCTTCATATGTCTATTTAAAGACTGCTTCAACTGAAAACAAGTGCGCCTCTGTTTTATCTCGACTCCAAAGCACAAAGTTCATGACAGATTTCTTTGTTTCCGTTCTGATTTTTTAAGCTGAGGTTGTATGAGGTACTTACCCAGCGTTGGTGTACATGGCTTTGAGCATGTCCAAAGGTATTTTAACATCAGCTAAACTTTACTTTACTGCTTTACTTCTTCATCAAACAGTCCTTTCTGAAGGGGAGCTAAAGCCACCATGGTAAAGTCTCCCAATGACACTCATTTAACCACAGAGTACATCATTACTGAGTGACGATGGCGTTTTTAGCACATTTGTTGAAGTCTAAACTCACTGAGACACAAGTAGACAAACAACTATTGTATTCTACAGCGTAAAAATTACCATACTGTCTGGACTATAAGCCACCACTTTTTTCTCACTTGGAACCTTGTGTCTTATACAACAATGCAGCTCAAGTATAGATTTTTACAGGCTAACGGACTCCAGGGGGCGCTCTAGCAGGAAAACACACAAAGAAATGCATATGTATTTACACTGAAGAAGAGGAGTTCAGTGGTTTCAGTGGCAGGAGGAAGATAGAGAGAGATTAATAACTGTTTCTTTTTTTAAAACCAGGTGTTTTACTGTCGTGTTACAGGCTGTTTGGAAGAAAACCAGTGAAGGGATGAAAATACATATTTAAATAATCTTTCTATTTACCATCTTTCTGTGTAAATATCTCATGTCACAATGTGGACACCTGCGGGTTATAGCCTGGAAAATACGGTAGTTTTTTTGTTTCCAATGTTTTTATTAGAACACATTATCATACAATTACATGTTCACTGCATACAGACTCATGATTTTTACAGCTGTACAAATAAATGTGCAGTTTAGTCAAACATTTATATATATTATGCAATAATGTAATATATTATATTTTATATATTATTATTTTAACGAGTAACAATTAAGAACAGATATGAACATAATGTGCCTCCCCATCAACTCACCCACGCCCACCCGTTTATTCACTATTTTGTTAGAGTGATGGTGAAAAGTTAATTTCTGCTAAAACAAGTGAGATACTGAATGAGTGTGACCAATTTTTTTCAAACAATATGAGTATATCCATCAGAGTAAATCTGATGCCACTGTTTTTTTTTTCCAGTGGTTATTGTAGAGAATACAGATACATAAGCATATGCCACATACAGAACATTTTCAACACTTAACCTTGACATCAAACAGCCCTTTGTGAAGGGAACTGAAGTTGTTATAGAGGCAACACACTCCATTGACAAAAAAAAAAGAATTTTCTCTCATACAACATGGAGTGTCTGGTCTATCATTGCTAGAACGTTAGTTAACAGAACAGGAGAGGACTTATAGCTCTTAAAGCAGTCAAAGGACAAACACTAGTCAACATTTACTTTGTCAGAAGGAGAAATATATCTGATGTATGAGTGATTTCATCAAAAAATGTCTGAAATGGAAATGCGGGACCAAGGACACTTAAACCTAAATGTGATGGTGATGATTACTGTTGGGAAGCCAAGCTGCTGATGAGGTCTGTTGTTCAGGTTTATTCTGCATTTGGTTTGATGTTCATCTCTATACATATATTTGATATACATAGTGAATACACATTCAAATGTAGTGAAATGGTGAATGGACTGCACTTATATAGCGCTATATCTACACTTTGGTACCCAAAGCGCTTTACAAAGCCTCACATTCACCCATTCACACACCGGTGTAGTGGAAAATTATTTCATTGTTATAGCATGTTCTCTGTTAAAATTAATCTTGAGTGACAGCTTACATAAATGTGCCTGTACTCTTTACCTGTTTTTGTAATGCACAGCATAAAGCTATCAGTAAAGTGTGTAGAGTAAATACAATCCTATGGACTACAGCATAAACTGAACTCAGTAAGTCTGTACTTCAAGGTTCATGAATATTTGCTTTTGGTTCATAAGTGTGGGGGTCTACGTGACTAGGGCCCTACAAATACCCTGACATTCTAAAATTCTGGGTGCGATCTTCATTTATGAGGATCGTACCTGAACTGCAGTTTGTTTGGTCTCTGAATATTGATTGCTGGTTTGCTTTGGTTGTGTATTTAATTGTAATGTATTTCTAAGTAATAAATTCTTAATGTTATTGAAACTTATTCCTTCACCAAGAGAAGTTTTCCACAACAACCAGTAGGTGACTACTAATGTACCATGGGAGCAATTTAGGGTTCAATGTGGACAGTAGGAGTCAGGATTTGAACCGCCAACCCTTCGGCCATTGGATAACCCCCTCTACCATCTGAGTATCTATAATAGTGCAAGAGAACACACTTAATTCAGAATACAAATGCGCTGGAGAAATTGTGATTCAGTCAAGATGAAATGTTTTTCCTCTGTTCTGACCAGTTAAAAACCCAATCGAGTCAGTCGATGATGCTTAACATGTCCAAGTACTTTGTGAATCAAACTACTCTGATCTGTCAAATCACACAGCCTAAGGCCAAACTGAAGAGAAAATAGACGTTCTTCACATTCTTATGGCTGCAGTGTGTTTCAGGTAAAGTAACAGCAGAAAATAGGCCAAGGAATTCAAACGGTCAATGACCATAAAGAATTTGCAACCAAAACTGAACTAATTACCTATTTATGATTTAGTTTTTTGCCTTTTTAATGTGGGTAACTGTGTGTGTAAAGCTGCACTTCCACATTTAATCTCAGTTTGATTTCTGCAAACTTAAAGCCAATGTTTTATTTTACATCCACTGAACTGTAGTACTGAACAGATACTGGATTATTGTAAATTCATTTTTTAATGTACTACTGCCGCACATTGAGTCTATCCACATGAATACAGTCTAACACACACACACACACACACACACACACACACACACACAAAACTCACACTCTCTAATCATTGGAACTGCAACAAAGTAATCAAATCCTTATTCATGCTGTGCACAAAGTGTTAATTGCAGTTTTATCACAGATTGTTATTTATACATGTATATATATTGCTGTTATCACTGGTCCATTAAGCTGAACTTGACCGTATATTCAGGTGAGCTAAACCATATTATTTGGAGGTAAAAATGGAATCTGCTAAAAATATATTGTATGCCTACACACTTTTCTGAGACACTGGTCAATTCAAGTGCAAACTATTTCAGGAGTAGCTCTTGACATCCACTTGAAATTCTGAATATACTGTGATTCTTTGCATCTGTATGAATATGTATCAGTGCCAGTGCTCTTTACTCTCCCATAACTCCACAACCTCAGCAGTATTTTCATCACAAAATCAAAGGCGCACATTAACATGCAAATGACATGATGTGTAATTAAAATGATAAATCTGACACACTGGTAGGAAAGTGTCGTCTCTGAGAATGGTCATTACAGATGAGCAAAGCTAAGCACATTTATGTAAACAGACGTGTTTATCTTTCTATAAAGTAACTGGAATTGAAAAAAATGTGATCACATTTTACCATTATTAGCTGAATGTAATCACATCTACAGCGTCAGCGTTGCTTGTTGGCGTCTTCGACTAGATTTGTGCTTCACTATCCTCACGATATAATGTCATTTGCTGTGGCACCTGGCCCAGACAATGGATATTAAGGCACTTGAACTGACTCACTAAGTGATTTAAAAAACAACAGTTGACTATAAATGGTGTTGGGGGCAAAAGGGCCCATATTTCAATGAAAACACAACAGCCATCTTGTTAAAACAACTTTCTGAAGAGACTTTGTATTAAATGGGATCGACCTGACCTCTCTTTTCTTGTCATAATCATCAGCGGTGACACTGAATAACAAGTGGGAATCTATTAGATTAGTTCAAGTTATTGAAGGACAACATTTGTCCTTGAGCAAAATACTGTACACTGACATTTATCTAAGCCATATGCAAAGCAACATGAAAGCACAACATACAGTATATGTATGAATGTTAGGGCGGGGTGATAAAAAGATAATGATATATATCGAGAAAATAACTTCTTGATAGAAATATGAGACATGTTTGATACAATTTTGATAGAATTAATTTGTCCATGATTTGACAGACAAAAAAAAAAAACATAATTAAGTAACACCGCACTGAACCAACCGCACTAGAGCCATGGAAAGTTGGCTTGAAACACACAGGTTCGCAAACCATTTCAGTTCGGGGCCTTCAAATGAACAACGCAAACACTCGCCTTCCCACACAAACCGTTTTGGAATGAATATTTTATTTATTTGGACTTGACCAACAAATCTAATGGTCTATTTTGTTTTTGTTCTGTTTTAAAATGTGAAACCTTTTGCCTGCTGTTCAGACTTTACAAAAATACATGTTTTATTTATCTGAAACAGTTGTTGTTCAGCACATCTGTCATGTTCAACCTCTGACAGAAAATAAAATACATTTAAATCAAACCTTCTGATGTCTTCACAACCAACTTATGAGTTAAACAGAAAATTTAAGCTTTGACAGAAATAGTGATTTGATTCATATCATGATACATACTGGTATCATCTGATATGAAAAAATAATCACAATATGATTTTTTTTTCTCCATATCGTGCAGCCCTGATGAACGTACAACAAAACCAGTGAGCTTTGATACGATGATACAAACAATGAAAACAATAGAAACAAAGAAGGATTCTTCATCTCAGTTGAGTTGTTTAAGAACCCAGCTTTTTCTTGGCTTTCTATTGCACTTATTTGAATAATTGGGGATTCTGCACTGCTTGTGTGAATAATATTCTTGAAGAGTTCACATTTGCCCGTGGGAATGCATGTGACTGGCATTTTTGACCAAACTAATTGAAAGCATAACTACATAATGAAAGCATTATGGAAAATAGCCACGAGCGTCAGTTCTAGGGTTAATGTACATATGTATAATGTAAGTATTCCATGTAAGTCTTCAGTTATGACCCACTGGATGTGTGTAGCTCTGTATTTACATGAAGAGACCCAGACCCCCATTTATGTTCTCTTATATTCCTGTTAATTGATGGTGTTTGGGATGTTAAAGGGCTGGAACCTTTGGATAGTGGGTGTCTAAGCCCTACCCCATAAGAGTAAACCAGGACAGGATGGACAAAAATATGTCCATAAGACAAAAATTACAAACATATTGAGACAAAATGCAAAATTGGAAGGTTTTTCAACACTGGAGGCAAGGGTGGGGTTGAGTAGTTGGTTTGTTTTCCATCAGAGGCTGGTATCAGGTTAACTCACTGAATTATAGCTGTAATGGGAAGCTCCTATGATCATAGCTTCCAATGTAAGCACACAAACTCAGACTATGAACAAAAGCAAATTGGTAGATTTTCTGTTTCATAAGAAAATCTCAAATCAGCACAAAGCAGATCAATATTTGCACCAAACTCTTCCTGTAATAAATCTGCTATGATTTTGACATCATTTTGGTTTATATTACAGATGCAACTTCTGTCTTGCTGCTGTTGGAGTTCGACACATACACACTGACAAAAACTTCATGGTACATTCAAGTACACTTTGGGAATTCATCTATACTGTATCACAAATCAGAGAACGGTTTCGCAATCTGTGCAATACCATTGGAAAAAAATATAAATCTTACCGAGTGTATTTTTTTCTCATTTCTAGTCAAAATATCTCATCACACGAAGACAAAATCATCTAAAAAGTAACTTTTTAGTGAGATACAAGAACTTATTTTTAGACAATAGAGCTCGAAAGTCTTGAAATCTTACCAGATAATTTTCACTTGTTCCATTGGCAGAGTTTTTGCTTGAATTAGTCAAAAACAAACCTTGAATTAGGCAAAAAATATGTACAACAGTAATGTATGAATTGTAGGTGTAGTGATGGACAACACCTGAACTTTACGCCTCCTGTTATGAGCCCTAAACATAGGCTGACATCTATCATTATACTCTGTGATGAGTGTAGAAAAGAAACAGGACCCATGCTAATATTCTAAAGTTTACCCGATGGACCACTTTTTCTTCGTACCACGATCCTGTTCCAACTGGCACCAGAATCAATCATCATTATGCACTGAATAGGTATTTCAAAAAACAAACATTTTGGTGATATGTTTGCCATATGGCCCAACCCGACTTCATAGTCATCACCAGTGAGGGGAGTAAATGAGCATGAGCTGTGAGGGGCCAACAGTATGGACGCACGGGCCAAACGTGGCTCACAGGCTCCAAACGGGCCCCTGCTTTAAAATATTCTTTACTTCTTAATGCCGAGCTCTTTCCTCTTGCTTCAGATTCTGACCCTGACTGAACACAAAGACTTATTCATCTGCAGGCACAGAGAAAAACAGAGAGAGGGAGACTCAGTCACAGCATAAACACCAACTTATAGATACCATCTCCAGATGCACATGCTACGGTACATTAGACATTGTGCTTCAGACAACGGCCTATTTGTCCTCATACACATCTATACGGAAGAGTCTGAACATTACTTAGCACAGCTTAGAC
This sequence comes from Maxillicosta whitleyi, assembly GCA_029822895.1. Lineage (NCBI taxonomy): Eukaryota > Metazoa > Chordata > Actinopteri > Perciformes > Neosebastidae > Maxillicosta > Maxillicosta whitleyi. The sequence goes on from JAPSES010000102.1 coordinate 7,267,955, forward strand.
AAAAAGAGACCCATGTTCTGGCTTTTGTGTCTCCTCCACCCTGCAAGCTGCATGTATCACTCTCTAATGTTGATAGCCTGTTTGGGTATTCTGTCTTCTAGGACCTTGTAAGACTTCAAGCCGAGCCACAGATTGTTATGGCTCTTATATTTTATTTCCGTCTTGCGTGCTGCCAGTCACATTATCATTCAGGCTCAGAGGCGGGGGACCACGTTGTCGCCACTTTCATTGTTTTACTGTTGTTTTGTAATGATTTTTTTTTGCTACAGAAGCTGAAAAAAGTAGGTCAGGCAACTTTAATATTCATGTTAATAGTAAATCTCATTCTGCGATGCCCGAGATGCCGAACATTACATTAGATGGCAGGTAAAATGGTAAAAAGTTACAGCTTCAATTTTGCAGCGCCGACAAAAAAAAAAAAAAGGAGAAAGAAAGAACATGATGTATAGCAATCTTCAACGGCTTCAAAGGAAGAATTTTCATTTTATTTTATTTTTTCATAACCCTGTTTTCGTCCCTGGCTGGCTGCAAACCTCTCCCTGTTGTAAGTTTTATACATAAATACTGTGCCTCTTCAGCCAGGAAAAGGAAAAATAAAAAATAAAAAAAGAGGGAGTGGGTGAAATTGGACACATAAAGAAAAGAGTACAGGGTGAGGGTAAGGCAGGACAGGGAAAATACACGGCGGAGAGGAGGGAAAAGGCGTGAGAGCAGAAAACATGAGAGGAGGAAGGAGGGAAAAAAAAGAGAGTGAGAGGACATTTCTTGGCTCGTACTCCTCCTTCTCTCATGTGCAGGCCATCTTAATGAGAGCCACATTTAGGTCAGCGGTGGTTGGCTTTTTCCCTCTTTCTCTCCTTTCTTTGCTCGTCTTTTCCTTCGTCTTTTCTTCCCCCACCCCCACCCCCATCTCCTGAGAGAACGATAAAACACAGCGTTGTGTGGTTTGGCTCTGAAATTACAGTGATTCAACACAAGTTAAAGGGAAAAAAAAGAGCATTTTTGAGGGCATGCTGAAGGCTGGTTTGACTGTGTTTCTTCTGCTTTTTGTCGAGGTGTGTGTGTGTGTGTGTGTGTGTGTGTGATGGGGTTAAAATCACTATCATCCCTCTTCACAAAACGACACTTGTGAACACAACACTTGAGTTCACTCACTGCTTCACAGTTCACATAAAGAGCAAGTAGACAAAGAAAACACCAGCCAAATATAAGGAGGAACATTGTCATCCAACATCAACACATTGTCTTGTCTTTCCTCTTCCTGTTGCTGTGAGATGGTAAGCAGGACAGTGGTAAGAAAGCAAACATTATTACACAGTGGAGCTATTTTTCAAAATAAGAAGGCGTGAGGTGAAGAAATGGGTATATTTGGCCATGAATGTACCCAAGGAGGTGAGTCTGGGCAGAACGGGTACATCCATCCTGCCATTCAGCTGATGCTGTACCAATAATAGATGAGCATGGACGGGAAGGGAACATGTGGAGGGTTTCCTGATTGGAAGTCTGCTGTGAAAAGACGTTTTCTATTGCACAGCTGAGGCAGAAAGCAGGGAGTCGGCTGAGAAATACAAGGCAAAGAGAAAAACAGAAGAAAGTAGTGAATCCGCAGCAGGCTCAAGGGTTTGTTGAAGTTTTTCAGTCCATCTACAACCTTTTGCCAGATCTTTTTAAATGCTGCAGCATCTGATAACTACCCTAAATATTGCAGAAAGGAAGGGGAAAAAATCAATACAGAATCAATTATAATGTAATGTACATAAATTGGATAAATAAGTATAAAAAAAATCTGTCTTTTGAAGTTGAAAACAGCTTCCTGTTTGTAGATCCATACTTTTAATATTGTTTTAGTATGATTATGTCATGAAAGATCGATTACATTTATTGTGTCTTACAGTCCGAATGTTAGATATGTTCTTGGGATCAGACAAGTAGAACTGAGGAAAGATGGGGTTTTTTTTTGCTTTTTTTTACCTGCAGACAGTTTCAGCTGTAGCGTCAACCTTCATCAGAGCTGTTTAGGGACGTAACAAATACTGGTCTAATGATAAACTGCGATGGTTATAGTATAGTATTACAGTTTAAATTCTAATTATCATGATGTTTGATTAGCGTGCTTTGAAAACTCAGGATACTGTTCATTTGTGGGAGAAGCAGCAGTTTACAATGTTTATCCTGAGAAAACATGGCTGAAGGCACATGCATGGACAGCAGTCTAGAGACTCAGGGACACAAGAGATGCATGTGCACAGAAAGAGAGAGAGAGAGAGAGATGTATGGGATGGTCCGAGGCCTCCGTCCCATACATCTCTCTCTCTCCCTCTGAAAAAAAAAAAAAAAATTAAACTCAAACTTCATCTGGGAAATGGTCAAACAAGCTCCACTGTGACCCATCCAACTCCTTTTTTCCCCAATCAAATCACTAGGAGAATTGAATTGGTGAGCAGAATTGACAATGGCATTGATATTAAAAAAAAACCCTATTGCAGATATCTCTTATAAGGTTTCATCTTTAATGCACATTTGTATGTTTGATGTTTATATATTAATATTCTAATGTTTCTACCAACAGAAAGTGCATTGTGCATGTTATTTATTTTTTTCTCGTGTCCGTTCTCCACTCCTGCCGGTGCAGAACAGTGTCCCAGGTATGTAGGAGAGTGTACGCCCTGTTTATGGCTCCCATGTTTTCTTAGAGCTCACTCACATTGGGGCCTAGATTTGGATCCAGGGCCACCTGGCTTCAAATTCCGGACGCTGTGCCTAGTCTGAGTGAAAAAATGGCAAAAAAAGCACAGAACGATTATGGCCTTGGCCAGGTTGGAAGAGGTCGGCCAGCATGTTTCCCCAAAGTCCTGTTGCTAAAGTCCTGTTACGTGAACACACACATAGAGACAAATAAAGTATGCGACCGCGGGCGTATATAGAATGAGTCCGACACATACCGCACTACTCAGCAACAACAACAGCTGGAGGACAACGGCTCCACAGATCTGTGGAACAGTGTAAAGACAAAATAAAGAAGCTGTGTTTCCAGTATCTGTAGGTGAAAGCATGGGTCAAACGTTCTGATTCCTCTGAAAAAATAGATCGCTTCCCGTGGTATGAGGACCTCGACTGCATCCTCCGGGACAAGTCGACCACATTCCCCAAATTTGTCATTGAATTGATGACATCACATTATGCAAATTTGGTCACACACATGATCCCCAAACTTAATGGTTTATCGACAGAGTGGAACCGGGCTGTTTTTTTGCTAATGTGAGTGGAAATTCTCTGTCCTGCTATTAGACCCCTGCTGTTAAGTCTGGATGGCTTATGTTCTCATAATTCATGCATGAAAGAGTTAAGATCCTTTAATGTCAGTATACACTACATTTTACCACCTCTGCTTTGAAGACCTCTCTAGAACATGCAGGAACACACCACACTCTACAAACTAGGAGCAGCAGGCTTGCTATAGCAGGCACCTGGGGAGTAAATGTGAGGTGAAATGCCTTGCTTGAGAGCACATCAGCAAACAAATTTTTTTTCTTCCGGTCTGTGGAATTGAACCAACGACCCTTCAGTCACAACCAGACTCTCCAGCTCTCTGGGTGACGGCTACAAATTTTCCACCCGACAGTGACGATGTGTTTGTTGTGAAGTGCAAACTCAAGCGTTTGTTAAAGTGACTTCATGCATGGCTCAAATCTCATTTCACTGATTACATTTGAGGTTGGCAAATTCCTCATTTAAATGATCTATTTTTGGAGCCATAAGTATAAGGGTTGACTTACTTTTGCAACATCACTGTGAATGTTTAATATTATAATCATGTAGTATTAGATCACGCGCATTCTGTGACTTGGATGCAGCTCAGATCACATTTTCTGACTTAATTCATGAGGAAAACTGGAAAATTTCAAACGGTTAATGTCATTTTTCTATCACCATGACATTTTGTACAATATTTTATATACAGCAGAATAACAGTGATTACCCAAAACACACAGGACCACAGTGAAGTCTATACTAATGCTGCATGTATGTTATCCACATTCAAGGTTTTGGAGAAATTGATCCAAAAGTGCATTAAAAAACAAGCACAGAACTTGGCTACTCCAGAACCACCTGTAGATTCTTTGACATATTTCTGCATCTTTCTTAATCATTCTTAGGCTCTTCATTTTAGCTATGTACTGGCAAACCCATATGTAACCCTAAACGTGTGGAGATGTGTGTGGAAAGGAGTGAAAGAGTTTGATTCAGAGAGAAACAGAGTTGTAGTGGTATAAATGTAGCACAGCCCACACAAAGCTGCGAGGGTATACAGAGAAGTGAAGCTTAGCAGTAATGTGTGTGTGGATGTGATGTGGTGTCTAATTGCCCTGTAATGGAGGCAGGTGTTGTGTGCTAATTAAACACACATAACCACCCCTTACGCACACAAACACACACTCAAACCCACACACAGGACTGGTCTTTGTTGAGCAGCTAAGTGAGGGAAACTCCAATCTATGTACTTCTGCCATGGACGTGTCAAAAAGGACTGAGTGTGTTAAGACCAGAGATAAAAAGGGTGAATCCTCTCTCTCTCTCTCTCTCTCGTTCTGTGTGTGTGTGTGAGTCTATATGTGTGATACAACTTGTAAGAACATCCAGTGCATGGAGCTGCTTCTTCCTTTGTTTTTTGGGGTTAATGATGAGTATGTGAGTTTCCAAATCCATCAGTAAAAATCCATTAGAGACGGTTTTAATTAATCCGGTCCCATTGTCTGTTTTCGGCGTACACCTCCTCAACTAACGTCCTCCTGAGCGGCTGCACTGAGCTGGACCTACAGGCTGAGCTCAATCTCCACAGACAGACTGCTCAAATACATTCCAGAATTAACCTGACTTCATTTTTCCCTTTTGTAACCAGAGAAACTCTCACTATTTGATGTAACAAGTGTCCAAATTCGGTTCTTTCATTAGCCACTTTTCCACCATGAGATCTGTTATCATCTACCCTGTACTGTGTTTCCACTAAAATTACCCAGGTGAATAAAGCACCTATTCGGGGGGGTGGAACTCACATTCCTGAGGGGTGTGGCTGTGTGCTGAACAACAGTGATTGGTGGAACCCACTCACAGTGTTCCGCACTTAAGTTCACCTGCTGTGTTTAACCCATAAAAACCCAGTGCTACTTGTGTGGCAGTTCCCAAATGAATTTTTGCCTAAACGTATCCATTTTTAAATGATTTATCACCATTTATTCCAATATTATCCTATGTATTAAGCTTTTTTCCCCCAGTGAAAACCATGTATTTTCCTATATTTACAGGCTCAGATTAAAGTTGAAATTATATCAAAAACAGAGAAAACTGAAGTAAAAGTGACTTTTTTAAACAAAGATATCAATAACTGAACACAAACCAAGTGTGTCCACAATTTTTTTTTTTTTGGAGGGGGGGTTAGTGGTGAATTATTATTGTAATGTTTCCACATTCACTACAGAGCCTCTGAATTTCTAAATAGGTCATATCTGATGACCATAAAAAGATGACAAACTGCATTTTACACCAATTATTTACATGTATTGATAGAATTAATAGATCAACAGGTATTAAACAGTTTATATCAGAAAGTTTTGGACACTGGTAGCTGTATGGGTCTTTATGGGTTAATCTAGGGGTGCCTGTGTCTTTTCCATGCCGATCACATGTACAATATATATGGAAGAAAAAAAACAGCTACGGCAAAAAGTGAGAGATTAAGGTTACAATACATAAAACAAATAATGACATATGCGCTCTGCACACTTTATTTTGTACATGTGTTCAACTTCACCTTAATGCAAATATCCAATACTCCAATCTCACTGCGGCAACTCAGTGCATTTAGACATGTAGATAAGACCGGGACGATTTACTGAAGTTCAAACCCAGCATCAGAACAAAGAAGAAAGGTGTTTTAAGTGACATTGAATGTGGCGTCATTGTTGTGACGGACTGGACAGGCCGGTCTGAGGACTTTAGAAACTACAGATCCACTGGGATTTTCACACACAGTCATCCCTAGGGTTTACAGAGAACAGTCTGAGGAAGACAAAGCATCCGGTGAGGCACACAACGACTCAAATAACCACTAGTTACAACCGTGGTAAACAAAAAAAGCAACCCTGACTACAGCCCACAACAAACCTTAAAGCAGACAGACTACAGCAGCAGTGGCCATTTTATTAGGTACACCTTAAAGGGATTTTCCTTATCATCACACCCTGAGAACAGATCCAAACCAGCAACAAACAAACCATCTTAAAAGGTAGTTTGTATTTAAAGCTTGATAGATTTTCTTCTCCTGTGCCCTACAGCTCCATTATTGTCCAAAAACCAGTAAATGCATCAACACCCACAAACACCTTTTTGCTCCCACAAATAGTGTGGATTAATGTACCACAAAAATGCACTATGTCTTCCTTGAGTATTGTTAGATAAGGAAAAAAAAAAAAAAAAGTACAGTGCCTAGATGTTTTTTTCATGCGCTTTAAAAACAAAAAATAAAGGGCTTTATGACCCATTTTTGGTGAGTGGGAGTCAGTGGGCTTGGGGCTATAGGGTAGAGGAGGATTTTTTTTTAGAAACAAGCTAATACAGTGAAAATGGTGGCAGGTTTTTATAGCATTTGTTGCTCTAAATATGCATAATAACCTTTATGTGACTTTTTTATTGTAAGTTATTTACATGAATCCTGCATAGTTATGTCTTAAAGAAATACCACCGTTATCCTATAGTGTTAGTTGTGAAAGTTGGCATAAAAAAGAAACCTAAGAAAGACTATAAATATCCACAATGATGAGAGATGTGCATATTTTACTGAATATCAAAGAGAAATGACAAAACAAGACACAGCCAAAGCGGTGGTGAACCTTGGCTCGTACTCTGGGATGTGGAGGGATGATTCAGATGCGGCTCTGAAACCCTTCCAATAATTTTAATTTGCTTCACCAGCAAACGTCATTTTCAGTCATCGCCAAACATCAAACGCAGCAACATCACAACGATCCACGGAATCTACAATCATGACCTTAAACGTGACGGGATAAGGGTGAATATCACAGTCTGCTTAAACCTAATCCTGACTTTAATGTTATAATCTCAAACTCAAGTCCTAATCCTAAACTAATTATGAGGAAGTCGTCAAACTTGCAGGAATGGTAAAACATCCCAAGTTGGAAGGATTTGCACGAATTGCTCCATCCTTGTGGGGACATGCGTTCATTGTTGGAAAAGCAGTACACACACACACACACACACACACTCACTCCTGAACCCTGAGCCCAGATCAGATGTATGAGTGAAGCTGACAGTGGATTAAAACATAAAAGCCTGTGAGTGGAACACGGAGCGGAGTTTTTTATTTTTTATTTTTTTTGCGAGGTGGCTCCGGCTGCTCCCTGCGCTGACAGCAGGCGGAGAGCTGCTGAGGTGACAAATTAAAACATGTCCTCTGTGTGTTTCCCGAGGATTGCATGGTGATTTGTTACCTCGCTGCGAGCGCTGAGCTTCCAAAAAGCCACTAATCCCCAAAACACACCACACCACGCCAGACTTTGGAGAGGAACGTGGAGGGGGCGGAGTGTGAAGAGGACAGGGCCCGCAGCTATGGATAATGTAATAACAAGCGGATCATCTTACAACTGCTCCACGTGTAATGCTCTGTCCCTGGACGTCAAAGTGCTTATGTAACACTTATTCACATATCTCTATCTATACATGTCCATCTAATGATTTCACAGGAGGTTTCTCCAGCTTTAACGGGCTCCAGAGCGCCACCGCTTAAGCCAAATTAACATAAAATCAATGTGGACGACATCAAAACTAACGGTCCCCAGTGGACGTTTATAACAGGCTTTGTCTTTAAAGTGATATTTAACACCAACATTTTCCGAGCTGGACCAATTGGAATGAAACACACTGACGCTAATGATAATACGCAGGAATACTGACAAACTTCTTTCCTCCATGATGATGCCAAAGATGTTTTTTAACCCATAAAGACCCAGTACTACTTTTGTGGCAGTTCCAAAATATTTTATTGTGTATATTTAACTTTTCTTAATATATATTATAACATTATCCACTGTATTAGGGCTGCACAGATACATTTGTTTCTCTAAAACTCCATTTTTGATACATTACATTTGGCTGATGCTTTAATCCAAAGCGACTGACAAGGTATGTACAGTGTAAAGGGCCTTGCCCAAGGGCCCACCTGGGATTTGAACCGGCAACTTTCCGCACCAAAGTCAACGGTGTTAATCCACTACCCCGTCCAGTTGACAGTTGTGGTAACACTACAAAAGAACAGAAGTCGACATGTCGTTTTTGTGTGCAGTCCACAGTGCAACGCACTTCTCCCACTCTGACATGTGATGATGTTTGAGGCGCTCAAATAAGCTGCTGTGTTTGACAGACACCGCCTTCAGGCTGAGTTTGCAGCGCGGAATGGTTTGGTCTTCATCGGAAACTTCGAAGCTGTACCAATTCCACATAACCGACTTGTTCTTGTGCTATTTTTAGCCACAAATTCTCACTCTCCTTAGCAAACGCCATTTGCGTACTGGTGTGTGCAGACCGCTCTCATGGTTAGGTAACCTGGAGAGAGATGAAATCTGATTTAACGATTTCCCTTTTTTAATTAAAGTTTTTATTAGATTTTGCAATTAATTTACATGTTTTAGATTCATATGCACATGCAACATTTTATGTTTTTTTTTCTATATTGTTTTTCTTTTCAGAAAAAGCTACACAATTTATCTATGCAATTGTGTTTCTTTATATTTCCGTTGTCTTCACTTCTTCTTCACTTTTTTTAAACATGATCCCATTTAAGTAATTAGATTTCAATTTAAACTTAATAAATTGTGCAGCCCTACTTTGTATTCTGTTTACTCAGTGAACATCTGGTATTTTCCTGTATTTAATTTACTTTTCTCAAAACACAAGAGAAAAGTTGAGGATAATTATATGAAAAACTGAGAATAGCTGAACTTATCATCAACATCTATCACCAACTGAACATAAACCCAGTGTATTAATCCAACAAAGTTCATAGTGTCTATGTTCTTACAGTTTATTTAGTTTTCTTTTGTATCAGACATGGAATCAGCTTCTCATACCTGACATGTTTCGGCGGTGTGCGACGTGTTTTAACATCAATCATCTTAAAACACGTCACACACCGTCATGTGACACCTCTGATGAAGACAGAAGTTTACCGCCGAAACATGTCAGGTATGAGAAAATGATTACATGTTTCAATTAAATGAAAACTAAATAAATGAATCATATCTAATAACCATGAAAAAATGACAAACTGTATTTTACACCAATTATTTACATGTATTGGTAGGATTAATGGATATATATATATACATACGTACATATATGAAACATTTTAGATCAGTAGATGCTTTTGGTTGTCAGTGGATGTTTGGGTCTTTATGGGTTAAAATCATTTTTGTCATGAAATCTTCACTTTGAAATGAAGCGGCTTTATTTATCGCTCTATTCAGATCCACTGAACTCACACAGGGCAGTGATTGTGCCTTGTAAAACCTCTGCCTTGAACAGTTCATTTGTTGGTTGGTTTTGATCTGAATTAAAGTATTAAAACACCACAGTGACACAACAACACAGGCTGCAGAAACGCACTTTTTGTCAGAGAATGGTGGTAGATTTGGAAGGGCTATACAACGACAAGGAGAAAATAGACTAAATATAGCAGATATATAAATGGAAAATTATTTTTTAGGATTTTATTAGGTACAATGACTCAAACTAACCCTTTCAGAACCTTATTTGGTTCTCAGTAAGTGTTAATCGATGTCCCTGAACTGCACATCACACAAAGCAGTTCACCAATGAGAAGACTCTGGAATAAAAAAAGCACCATAACTGCATTTATTTTCTTCCATAAAAAAAATCTGGTGTTACTCTGGCTGCATTAACACAACTTTCAAGTGATGTGGTCGACAGACTGAGGAGATTACATTCAACATGAATTCTGTAATGAGGACCAAATCTTTTAAGATGTTTCAGTCTTTGTAAAGTCCATGTATGAATTTAGTCATGGTTTAATTTAGAAACTAGGATTCATGCTGATGAGATGGAAAACCACATGATGATGAACTGATGGGATTAATAGTAATATGTTAGGGGAAAAAAAACACTTGATTAGACTATCTAGACATAACTAATCACTGACCACTAACCATTTTTTTTATATTAATACGTTATGTTTTGATTGTTCCTTTGACAAATGGATTCCTTCTGTAACAGGAAAACATTTAACTGCACATTACGAGTAAAAATCAGTTCCATATACTGTCAAGTGTTACAGGGTTTAGTGAGGGCTGGCAGCTGTGGATGAGCGATAGAAGAAGTGATGTTTCTTAGGGTTGTATTGATGTGAAAACTTTATTTAAACAGGAACATTCAGACAAATATATCAACTGAGAGTAGATTCGGAGTGTGCTCGAGACCTGTTTGTTTGTTAACAACCTCAGAGTGAGCGCTGTAGCAGGGTAGTGAGATCAAATCCCTTGTCTGATGCAGCACACGGCTGAAAATGCAGACTTCTCCTTTCAATTCTCGCATCACTTGTGAGTGTAAGAAAATATGTCCAAATATTTAACCTGCGCTTCCATTTGACAAAATGTATGAATCCAGGAAAATGTTTCAGACTAACAGGTTTTCAATTATGTTTTGGTTCATTTTGTCAAGGTATGCATGAAGAAACTCCTAATATATTTATTATATATACAAAAAACTCCCCAGCTTTAGCATCTAAGTAAAAAACAGAGTACGGTAATAAGGACAAAAGATCAAAATCTTAAGGCACACATACTGCAATGAACATTTTTCTCCAAAAAAAGCAATAAATGCCAGACTTCAGTGGTCATGAGGGTAGAGGGTGGCTCAAAAATGCAGTGAGGCACCCCCAATAAAGCAGCCATCCAGAAAAATACAGATGCACTTCTAAGTGAAGCACAGAGGACAGGAAATACAAAGCCATCCATCCTCAACAGACACAAAGAACTCACCTCTGTACTTCCATTTGTATTCATTCAAGCCTATATTTGTGTGGAGCAGACGGACCAAATTAAACGAAGATAAACATTACAACTTTGTCCGCCAACACTGTGACCTGATATGGTTCAGACGGAATAAATATGAAAGAATGTGCAGACTGCGTTTTGTGATTACATGATATCTGGATGTGAAAAACAAGATCGGCAAGTTTGTTTTGGGTTTTTTTGGAGCTGAAGGTCTGTGTATAAGGCTGTTCTCTGTGTGATACTCTAACTGCTGAATGTCCATTCTCAGATTTTGACTGATCACCTGTAAAATTGCCAAATTTGGAGTTGCAAATTTCCATGTAGGGTCTATCTACGTAAACCGACCCCAGCTTTAAGTTTAAAGAAACACATTCTCCTTAAACCTACTTTTTCTGAGCTAAGAGCCGTAGTGTTTCACAAATTACATCTTACAGTAGCTGGTAACGAGCAATGCAGTTATGCTGTTACCATAGCAACAAGAAGCGTCCATCAGATGTAATCTGAAAGTCAGGTTGTGGGCACTTTGAGTGGGAAAAAAACAAACAAACAAACAAAAAAAAAACCCTGCAACAAACTTATCAACTGATTTAAGGTTTGAAACTGGAAACTGGTTTAAACTGGAATCGATCACTTTAAGGGAAAAAAATGACACACACAAATTAAAAACCACTCAGAGACTCCCCTAAATTTCAACATTTTCTGATTCATTTCATTGAGTCGAGTTGACTTTGCTCATTTCTGTGTTTACCACTTGGATGTTTTATATACAGGATGACGTTAATGAAGAATCAAATGCTTTGATTAACCAAACCGGTATCCAACATTGTTTTCCCTTAAGGCATTAATTCTCTTGTGTCTATTAACATTCATACCAGAAAAAAATAGGAAGAAACCAAACATGGAAAATAGCGAGGAAGGACGAAGAGGATGACGGCTGTTGTCATGGACTGTGTCACTTCTCCATGTTGGCTTATGCTCCTGTTGTTCTGATATATTAATGCAATTCTACAGGTTTATAAATAGTATTCCACTACTTTATGCCAATGCTAATACGTTTAACAGAATTCAGTCACTATTACGCTCATGTTTTACATGTACAATCCTCTTTCAATGAGGCCAAAACAGTCCAATCTTTGTGTAGAGTACAGACAGACTATATACCGACAGACACTGGCTTTCCTATTAGCACTAAAAAAATAACAGTGTGACAGTAAAGACACCATTATAGATCTTTTTTTTGTATTGAAGTAATGATTAATACATGGGTTTAAAGGATAATCAAGATAAAGCACATTTGCCGTTCATTTACAGCAGTGTGGATACCAGCCATACCCTAATTTGTCCCGTCACAGTCTCATAATGAATCAAAAATATTTTTACACTTCTCATAATTATGTAAAAGATCTCTAACATTGCGTTCTGCATCACTGCTTCTGCAATGCATTTGTGTAAAATGCGGATTACTGTATGATATCAGTGTATCAGCGGCAACACCTGTTAATAAACACATTAATCTAATAATAACGTATACATTAATAAATGAAGCAGACAGACAAACAAGGAACAAATGCTTTTTATCTCATTTGTTCTTAATTATTATGTGTGAAATTTAGAGTCAGCGCTCAGTTTTTTTCATGAAACTTGTCTGAGTCTATGAAATACAGAGCTGCTGGAGTAAGTTTCATCCCTGATTTCGTTTTTGAAGGCTCATGTGAAAGGTTAACTTGACATTGGAGGTTGAATCTGCAGGTAGTTTTTGATTCTCAAATGCTAATTAAGGGCGTGGCTGTACAAGAGGCCCCATGGGCTCTGTCTGATCATTAGCAGCTCACAGCTGCACGATAAACACCACCTGTTCTTCGCAGGTGGACCAACTTATTCAAGTTAAAGATAAAAATAAAAGTGTTAACGGCTTCAATCGTTCCATCAGAGGAGCCTGGTACTCAGAAACCTCAGTGCAGACGTCTACAACTTCTGAAATATTGACGCTTCATCATTTGTGCGTCTATTTTAATGCCATTTGCCAAATTGCTTGGGATTGTGTGATGCATTGTGCCTCCACACATGGCTAATCATGGTGGTTGTTAAATATGTAACACCTCATTAACCTTCAGCTGGGACAAGGCTGACAATAACACAGCTAGGCAGTGATTAGCACACAAACACACTAATCATCACTGCACAGCATTTATGACTTGTATCCACTTTGTGTCTACATCTTAATGCAGGGCACTGCTACACTGAATGCAATTTAGGGTGGAGTTTAATCCAAAAGGTTGTTTTAATCAATAAATGAGCAGTTTTGAACTTTTATGTTTCTTTACTCTGAAATACAAGGATGTTTTTACACCAGTAATTAAAGTAGAACTTGATGATGTTGATGATGATGATGATGATGATGATGATGGAGGAGTATAGTATCAGTATATATTTTAGACTACCACGCTGACACTTCATTCTTTTACTTTCTTGGTAAATTCCACTAGCATTTTCAGTTGAATAACCTCTCAGCTGCCATGTCTGTTTCTGCAGCAACATGGCTATGACTATTATGACTCTGGGGAAGGCTATTGTATTCCACTAATATCTCCCAAAATATTGGTCCTATCAACTTCACAATGTGAATAAAGTCATGAACCAATTATTTTTATGAAACTACCATCAGGTGACCCCAATAATGATGATACCAGTTATTTGTAGCCACAGTGTTGTGTATTAAACACTTAAATTAGGAAGATAAGAAGGTGAAGGACAACGTGTGGAGCAGCATCACCAAACAGCAAGACTATGAAGACTGTCAGGAGTTTCTGTAATATAATCAGAATCAAATCCTCTTGAACTGTCTTGTTCATCTGGACACACACACACACACACACACACACACACACACACACACACACACACACACACACACACACACACACACACA
>JAPSES010000102.1:7285645-7316890 GCA_029822895.1 Maxillicosta whitleyi
ATCTTCCGCCCCCCCCCCCCCAGCTCTGAGTCATTTATATCTCTCCAGAGGGAGTGGATATGCCATGAGCTGACTTCCTCCTCTTCTTTTTGAGGTTTTGTAGTTGTTCGTACCCACCAGTAATGTTAACTACGATGCTAGACTGAGGACTTCAGTTAATGTCTGTCTAACTAAAAGCTCAGTGGTCAAAACTAAGGCCTGTTGTTTTTAAAGAGAGGATAAAAGGGGGGTTTGGTTAGTTTCCATCCGTAACTTCAACACTAGATATCACTAAATATTATATGTTGAACCTTTAAATACTCATATCATGGTATGTTTGTCCCATTTATAGCTCTAACCTTCCATTTATACATTGAGCTGAAGCTAAATACTGACGATGCTAACTGCTAAATTACTAAATGACAAATATACCCTGATCATAGAAAACACACAAAGAAATACTGTACATATGTATAAACACTGAAGAAGCGGAGTTCAATGGTTTCAGTGGCAGGAGGAAGATGGAGATACAGATCAATGACTTTTCTGTTTTTTTTAACCAGCTGTTTTACTGCCGTGTTACAGGCACTGTTCGGAAAAAATAGTGAAGGGATGGAAATAAATATTTAAATAATCTTTCTTTTTGCCATTTTTCTGTGTAAATATCTCATGTCACAACGTGGACACCTGTAGCTTATAGTCAGATGTGACTTATAGCCTGGAAAGTACGGTACACATTTCAAAAGTCCATACCCCTTTCTGCAGACATCCCACCAAAGCCCCGCCTCCAGAGTACTGGCACATGCAATGCTTGTTCCCGAGGGTTCACAAGCACCGCACAATTCGCCCAGCCCTGGCTCCAGTCCTGGTACCAGCTCCGACCCCTGCTCTGGCTCGTGGATCCATGTGCACCTCATTCAGTCTCCTCCAACACCCCCACTATTACAGAACAGAACCAATTCATACCTAGCTGGCTAACATTACCTTCCCTACTGATTTATGCTTGTGATAAAACAGTTTGCCGGTGAACTTTGCATCTTAATATAGCTAATATAGCTAGCCAAGCTCTGGCTCTGGCTTCGTTTCCTGTACAAGTGCTCCAAGCCTCTGAGAATGCACGACTCATGCATGAAGAGGAGTACGCACAGAGGGAGGAGGGCAGGAGGGACAAATGACAGTTGAGTTTGCAGTTTAATCATTTCAATGGGCCGGTTAAAATGATTGAATGGTGTTTTTTCAGTCCTGTCCTTTGCACAGGTGACTACATTTTTTTTTATTTTTGTGTCAGAGCATTTAATTAATTGGTTGTTATCTGGGTGTGAAGGAGATTTTAAAGAAAATTGTAAAAAAATAGTCCAGGAAAAGACGTCTCACCCCACCTTTAAAATGTATAAAAGATGGGCTCTACACCATAGAGAAGTACTGGAGTAGTAGCTATTGAAGTGCTAAAAATGTTGTGTGCTATTTAGATGGGCATCTGTGAGAGCAATAATGAATCATATGTGGACTGAGGACTGATCAAGCACAACTGGACTGGATCAATTTGGGTTTATAGTGAGCAGATATAATCATGCATTGTGTTATACATCTAATCTCAAACCGTAAAGTCCACACAAAATCTAATTTGATGAGTCTTCTGGTATGTTTTGCTGTAATACACAATACTTATGTGCTAAAATGTGACCAAAGTATGTATAAATGTGTATGTATGTGTTGCCAACAGCATTTTTGACACCGTCATTGCACGGAAAGCACTAAAAAAATATGATGGCATCCACTATCTCCCAGAAAACAGACAGAATTACATGTGGAATGTACACAGAGGACGGACAATACATTCCACTCGTCTTCCGCCGCATTATGAGCTGAATGTCAGGGTACCGTCAGTGGTATCAAGTAGTGTATTTGTATCGGAGCACTTTCACAAGTACGAGTATTACTACACATACACAGCACTGGTGCCGGTATCAGTGCAGCCACATCATAAAAAAAAATTGTAAAACACTGACAGGGACCGTTTTATCTCACAGCGTCAACTGATCAATTCTATTCATTCGGATGAAAAGGATAATGCAGACATGAAATCGAAACTTTACAAAACAGAACGGAACAAATCATTAAAGAAGACTTCAATGTGTTAGTTGGATATGTGTGGTGGTGGGTATGTGGTGGTGAAATGACTGGTTTTGATGGGTTTGTGTTATGTCATATGTTTTTTGTGACAAATGTGCTGTATTTTATGGCTGTATGGATTGCGAAAACAATTTTTTTGTGAAGGACAAATAAACATCTATCTATCTATCTATCTATCTATCCATCTATCTATCTATCTATGTATCTGAGTTGAATTGGATGGAATGGGATCTATTGGAATTCAATAAATACTACATACACCGTCTAAAACTGACTGTTGATCTGTGGCTTTACATTCAAACCACAAAAGGCCATGACTGTAAAATATTAAATCCATGCAACGATGCACTTATATAGGCCAGTCGACATCCCCGATTCACAAGGATCCCCCACCTCCACCCCGTGTGAACGCAGAAGAGTCCAACTTCCTGTCAGTCCAGCTTTGACAGAGCACCGTCCTTAAATTAAATACAGTGCTATTCGTTTCTCAGAGACTTCCAGCCAAATGTGCTGCCTCCATCTCTCTTCTCACCTCATTTCATCGTTATGATGGATTTTCTGATGCTCTCCTTTCACCGTGAAACCATTTACTGAATCACACACTTCCATTTGCACATGCTCATTCCCCAGATCAGACAATTCATACACAAAATCACTCAAACAAACAACAGTGGCACACGCACGCATGCACATATGCTAAGACTGTTGAAATGAAATTGAAATGAAAGCACTATTACAATATCAATCTTTATCTAATCCATTCTGTGGAAAGAGAGGAGGTAATTACCTCCAACTCAGTTTGCTCTAACGAGAAGCAGCTTTCACATCAGTCTTCCTTACTTTTGCTTCTTTTTTCCTTTAAGTCTGCATTCTGTAGCTGAATACCAGGCTCACAATGCCAATGGCAATCAATTTCCTATCATACAAAAGCCGGTTGGGGGCTCTCCATTTCATTTTCAAACAATGCAGTCCAAGAATCTGGCTTGACTTAAGATGTAGCACTGGAACGTCTGCTGTCCTCTAGAGAATGACAAGCAAATCTGCACCACTTTTCACAATTCTGTTCATCATATCAGGGGCCCCGAAAAAAAGGAAAATTAAGGGGAAAAAAAAGAGAAAGAAATGCTTACAAGACATCAGAAAAAGGTCAAAATCCTTTTTTACATCTGCTCACTGGTCATGCTGTCTGATCACAGCTTCCGGCGCTCGCTGAAGCTGGTCGATAACTGCTCCCACATGTGACATGACAGGATTATCAGGCTCCAGCCGAAACCCGCTATCTGAAGATTCAGATTCTACCTGCATCATGTGCACTCCAAATGTTTCTCAATTTTCAGACAAGTGACTAGAGAGCAGAGTTTGGAGGCAGGATGAACCCTGGTGTGATGCTCTCTGTGCAGTTGGGCCACTTGTTGGATAAAGATTATAAGACTTCTCTTTTCTGTGCTAATTTGTTAGTTTTAGACCCTGGGAACAGTCTGTTCACTAAAGCTGTGAACTGAAGAGGACTTACAGTCTTAGATGGCATCAGACCAACAGTGGATGGCCTAATATGTGAGTCTATATAAAAGTAGAGAAAAAGTCCGCTTCACCAGGGTTTTGCTGCTCCCACTTCTTTTATTTTATTTTACCGTGACGTTTCGGGCTTGCACCCTTCTTCAGACGTGAAAGCAAAATCCTGGTGAAGCAGACTTTTTCTCTACTTTTATATTGTCACTTGTTGCCCAGCTCCCAGGTCAGACGTTTAGATGTGCGAGCTTTAATACGAACCTAATATGTGAGTCAGCCTCAGAACAATAGTATATGTGCCCGCACGAGTAAGATTACCCCCTTCAATCTGAGGCTCTTTACATTGGACACCTAGAAAATTGCAACAAATTCAATGAGTAGTAGCTTTATAACGATGAGACCTAAATGGGCAACTTTGGGCTACACGGATGAGAAACACTAGGAGGAGTTCTGGGACACAAAACCAGTCCAGAAGGACCATTGATTTTGTCTCATCTCTCTTATGAACATTTCAAGGTCCAGTACGTACAGATGGAGTGATTATGGCGAACGAAACCCTCAAAAACTTGGAGATACAAATGAAAAACTGCATTTTATGAATTCCAGCCACCTGCAAAATACATTTAATTCCTGATTTATTTCTGCTCAGATTATAGTAATTGGCAACATTACTTCCTTTCCAGAGTCGTGAGCTTTTTACTGATAATATTCAATGTGGCTGTCTGGAACATGCACATCAGCTGCAGTATGAAGCATGTCAACCTGTCATCATGAATCCAACCCTATTATAAGGAAGCATTGGTGTAAAGCACATATACAGAAAGAAAGGAATTTTATTTTCTTTCTTCCCTGAACCACATCCTATTTTTCTGTTTTCAAGTTGCAACCAATTGATGCAACCCCTGTCATATTGTAGGTTTAGAAACATGAGTGCTTGGTTGTTTGACAGAGAAACCGAAACGAGGAGCTCATTCAGATCTCAACAGAAAGGTATCGATGGTCATACAAACCTCTGGACATCACGGATATTGAGTTTTTCAGTTTTTTAAACCGAATCCAAACAAAACGAAGGAATAACCTCTTGTATCCAACATGTATTTAGGCACTATTAGGGGGGTGTATTGGCAAGAATCTGGCAATACGATACAAATCACAATACTAGGATCACAATACGATATATCATGATATATCACGATACTTTTAAAAAGGCAATTTTTTGTTTGTTGTTTTACAGTCATTAAAGTTTAAGATCCTATTCAAATGCATATTCTGTTAGTTCATAACTAACATCATTACATTATTTTTGTGCAATCCCAACAAAGGAAGTAACCTCTGCCTCTCAGACAGTAAAAAGTGTTTTTAGGATGCTTTAAATAACCATTATTTTATAAAACAGTGATAAATAATAATAAATGAAATAGAAATAAAAAAAATTTAAAAAACGCCATATCTACATTTGAATAAATACCTAAAAATATTGATACAGTATCGTGAAATGAAATATCACAATATATTGCAGAACCAATATTTTCACGCCCCTAGTCACTATATTCATTTTGTCTTTTCTTGTCTGCTGGGACTTTTAATGTAGTGAGAAAAAAAATCTACCCCTATGAGGTCCATCTTATCTAGGAGAACTTAAGATCTTAGATTATGTTACATATTAATTTGTCGTATAATGGTCTCTTCAGTGGGATCGTAAAGATCATGCATTAAAATAAAAACAGAGCACTCTATATATATATATATATAGTTTTTCCATTCAACTAACATTCACCCATTTATCACAGTAATTACATTATTTTACCACATATTGATCATAAGCAACTGAAAAACAGAGAAACCTGAGAAACTGTTTGTGTTCCTCAAAATGTTCCTCAAGTCTTCCCACTTTTCAGCTCCAAGGTTCTGTGTTCAACTCTTACTCAGATAAGGACAATTCTTTGTTGAGTCTGTTCTCTCTGAGCCATCAAAACTAGGTATATATACATTAATTCTCTTAACACATTAATTCTGCTAATGCTTGGTAATGTGTACATTGGGATTAGAAGGGAGATAACCTTTGACCTTTAACTTCACAAGGTTAAGGAGTTAGTGATAATTTAGTGCTCGTCTACAATAAAGCATGAGCCCACACCAGAGTTCATAATGGGTTGTTTTGCTCCTGAAGAAATAATGACCGTAAATTATCATAGGTCCATCAGCTGTGAATCCAACTTCTGCACTCTGACATGAAGTGAACCTGACTCACACGGATGTTTAAGAGGTATGCTAATGTGAAAATGTTTCTTAATCATTATTATGCTCCTGTGGGATAGATCAGTTCACTACTGCCTAATTAATTAACAGAGACACTCGTCGTATACACAGGAAAATGTTAACAAGTGTTTAGTTCATGCAGATACTGCCTTTATCATAATAATTCCAGTCTAAAATTATGCAAAAATGTCAAATTTCTAGTCAGATAACAATGAAAAGCCATCACACACAGCCTAAGTTACCTCTAGAAATCAGAGAAATTTTGAGGAAAAATTAGTTTGGGTTGATATTTTGCAAAGTGTAGAAATTGTAATTCTGCTTAAAAAAAAAAAAAACAAACATAAAAAACAACAACATTTGATGTTTTGTCCAGATTGCCCGGCCCAAACCCCAACCTTTAAAGAGGTGTTTCCACTACATGGTACCAGCTCGACTCAACTCTGCCTTCTTGTGTTTCCATTACATAACAGTACCTGAAATCTGGTATCTGGTACTATGCTTTTAGTACCTGCTCAGCCAAGGCTCCAAAACAGCTGAATAAATACTAAAATGTGACGTGTAAACACTGGAGATGATTGATTGGTCAGAGAATTGTCACTGTGTCAATGAGTCATCAATGCTCGGCTGCCATTTTTAACAAACCGCATTCGGAAATTGACAGTTAATAAACTAATCCATAAGGTTAATCCATGATGACAACCCGCGAAATGACACCATGGTCAGTTGAGGAGGTCCAGACGTTTCTGTCCTTAGTGGCCGATGAAAAAATGAAACGCGAGTTGATCAAAAAAAAATAATAATAATAATAATAAAATAAATAATAAATAAATAAATAAAATAAAGCGAGTTGATCAGAAACTCTCACCGCAGACGACAGCACACGGTTACAGAAGTTACACGCAGTCACTATGACAACCAGGTACTATAAAGTCGGTAGTATCCTGTAATAGAAACAGCCACTAGGAATAGTGCCTGTACTGGTACCCAAGACAAGTTGAGTCAGGCCAAGTACCATGCAGTGGAAAAGCGTAACGATGTGAACATGAAGTCATTCCCACGACATAGAAAGAGTTTTGGTTGAGCACAATCATTTGAAGAAAAGACTTTTGAGTTATTTTCCGCATCACATTTCTACATAATGTTCTTTCAAAACTCAAATGTGTACCAAGCATCTGTTAGATTGTTGTACATAAAAGTACATTTTAGGTGACAGAACGGCCTTGTGATCACACCAAGAAAATTTCTCCCAAAGGCATTGAGTATAGAGATGAATAGGTAGGAAGAAACCAAAAGAAAGCTCTTTAGAAATTTCACTCTTGCTGACAGCATTACAATGCACGGCCTCTTTGTTCACACAGAGCCAGCACCCTTATCTCGAAGGACAAGATAGTTTAAGAGGGTGCCCACCATTGAAAAGAAATCATTTGATTTTGTTGTCATGGTGAGTGTAACAAAGATGTGTTTTTAAATGGATTTTTGTGTGTTTTGTGTATGCTCATGTCTATTTTCATGTCTTTATGTTTTATGAGTCATGCTTATGGAGGGAAAAAAAAAGGCCTGCTCACTATTCAAACTAAAAAATTTCCTTTGAGTAAAAACAAAAAAAGAGAGAAAGTCATATCCCATTTGTGCTCCTTGAAATATCCCTAAACCCCAGCAGACTGACATCTCTGCGCTCATTGTCGAAGATGTCTCTGTATTCTAAAGAGAGCCTGATCAAAGCGTCTTCCTATTGGAACTGCACAGCTGTAGACTCTCCCTCCATGGCGTTCAGAAAGCCGACCCCGCTGCGATCAAAACAAGCCTCCCAATGGATATATCCAAGCTTTCTTACTGCTGGTACATCTGTTAATGTCTCCCCCCCCTACCTTTCTCCACCCAAAGCACTTCATTATATATAAACAGTAAATCCTTTTTATCCTCTAAGCTGGCTTCCATTTCTGATTTGAATGACAGGAACATAAGCAGCACAAAATAAATAGCTGTGATTGCCTTTAAAAGCTTAGTTTAAGGCTTTGAATGTATTCTTTGTACTTTTGACACACTATATTTAGATGTACCTAGCACCTTTGTGTTTGATCAGAGACGTCTTTTTAGATATATTTAGCAAGTCCAATCTAAGTAACACATGCTGAGCTAGCTCAAACAAAAAAGCTCTTCTGTTCATTTCCAGTCAACTAGGCCAAAAGACCATATGTGCTGACTAAGTTCATCCAAATTATTTTTAATTAATTTGTGGGGGAAACAATCCAGTTTCAACTTCTAAAAAAAAGTTGAACTTGAGGAAATTCAGTAACACGCTCTCAAATAAGGCCAGGACTCAAGTCCAGAATAAACTTGTCTGACTTCACAGCCCAAACAAGGTCTTGAGAATGTGAATGATTCAGTGTTCAGGTCAACAGGTCAATTCAACACTGACTTTTTATAGCAAAGACTACATGCCAAATGATAGTGCGTCATATTATTGCAAAGCTCCAGAGGAATCTGGGTGAAATTGAAAGACTGGTTCAATGGAACATTTGGTTTGTCAATGAGAAACGCAAAGTGAGGCATGAACGAGCCTTTTACCAACAGAAACTATTAGATTGGAGCAAATCCTTCATCTAATTCTAAGTTTTACTTTTTTGTTGTTGATATTTTAAACCCAGAAAATAGTCTAGAAGGCAACAGGTTGAACTGCCTTGTAAGGTGAACACTATTGGAAATGAATGAATGTTAAAAAGAAGGATAATGTTAAGACATAGGGAAAAAAAACAGTGGCTCTAATGATGAAGTAGTTATATTTTAGAACAGATAAGCAGCAATAGCCTGCACTGTTCAGGGTGTAGCACTACAACTAATTAGCAGCACAACAGAAGCGATTGTGGAGCAAGTTTTTCACATATAATAGAAATTATGGTCCGACATGACTAAACTAGTTAATTTTCTTAAGATCACACTAGAAGAATTAAACGTCTAGTGGTAGCTGGTAAAACATTTTGTACATTATATTTTTCGTTCATCTATCCTTTTACTGAACTGCTTATTACACATGAGAGCCAATCCCAGCTCAAGGTGGAGTAGACCCTGGATGTATCACTAGTACATCACAGGGCTGACTCACACACACATGCACACACACACACAAAACCACAATTAACTCTTACATTCACACCAACACGCACATTACAACAGTGATGTTTAGATGTTTGGATCAAGTAATAGAGGATGAGATCTATTTTTCAGAGCATGACTGTGAGTACCTGAAGAAGAAGATGGTGCAGCAGGTCTGGAGAAGTAATGTCAGCAGTATGGAGATTTTTCAAAATAAAAGTAACCCTGATCGGAAATACCATTAAAGACAGATGGATACAAACAGTGCATACGCAATTGTGTCCATTTTTGAGGTGCTTGTGGATTCGTATCCAGATGGAGAATTCAGTACCAACAGGAACCATGGAGGTAGAGCATCTGTTCCAAGAGTGACTGTGTGAGTTAGTGAAAAACTGACATATTTATGACAATGACCCAGGGCTGGGCCGGTTTACGTCCTATTTATAATACTATGAGGTTAAGGAGCGGTGCGGACCACCACCCACACAAGTGAAAATGAAACTAAACACTCATTTATGTTTTCTCTACCTCCTTTACCAGTGGAAACGCTGCAACATTAGTATCCACATTACTGTTACCTCTGTTATCTCCATGTTTGCTATTACTGACTTTCTTCTTCTTCTCATAAAACTTTACTTTTCTTCATGGTATTTGTCCAGTGTGGTTAATTCAGAGCAGCGCCCCCTGTTAGATTGATTTAAAAACACTCATTCTAAAGCATTAAATGTCAGGAGCACCACTTTGTTCCAGTCAGACTAATGACAACGACAATAAAGCATTTTCAAAAGGAACTAAGAACTGTAATGGTATAATTATGTACTCATATCAGCAAGTACTCAGATGTAATGCTGCATGTACACCAAAAGCGACTGGAGCGACCAGGTAGCTGAAGTCGCTGAAGAAGCTTCGCTGTTGGATTAGCCTTGGTAGCTTTGGTCGCTAGTGATGTCACATTGCTCTTATCCTCATGTCCTCCCGCTGTGTTCCATAAATTGAGACAGGGTGCCCCGGTTTAATCATCATCGACATGGAAGATCAGGACGTGGTTGTGCGCGCTAGCTTGCTGTTCCTGCAGCAACAGCTTCAGAGTTCTCCCAAGTGTCGTTTTTTGTTTTTGTCCCTGTACGCAAAAACGGTCTGATCGTACAACAACTTGTGGGCGGACACCACAGCTATTAACTTTTCGGTTGACATTGTAACTTTTAACTCGGAACTAAAGTTTACTCTGTGTGTTTCTACGTACCCACCGGATCGTCGTACCCCGGCGTTCTGATTTTTCATTGGTTTTCGCCAAACCGCATCACAGCTCATTGCCATAAGATAAGATGACTTTTAATTGCTGAAATACGCTCTGGTCGCCCAGGTCGCTTCGCCCCCGGCGAATTCGCTCTGGTCGCTTTGGTCGCCGACCCTCCAGAGAGAAATAATGACTTCCGGCGCTCTGGTCGCTTTGGTCGCTTTTGGTGTACACGTACAGTAAGTACTTGCACAAAAAAAAGTGAAATTGGTGCATCCTTAATTATAACGAGTGCAAATCTAATACGGTGTCAAACTCAAATGAATGCTGTTTTTATAACATGAATGCCAACACTCGGAGAGAATCAAACACACAACACAATTAAAATAAAGCATAATTATTTAACCAATGTCGGAGATAATCTCAGAGCTGACTGAAATCATTGAAGTTACCCAGAATCCCCTCCCTAAAGGGGCCATGTGACTGACTGATCTTGTTCACAACATCTGTGGTGAAAATCAGGCCCACGGGTTCAGGTCCCAACAAAAGAACCAAACACAAGGGATTAGATGATATGATCTCCATTTTTAAAAAGAACATAACTGGATTTGTGGCTTCCAGCTGCAGTCGGTCAGCTAGAGGAAATGGCTATGTCTGTAAACTCAATGATACGCTGAACCGCATTTTTGTTTTGCTGCAGGAGACGGTGATGATGCCCTGGTGAGAGATGTCTGATACTGTAGAATGCATAAAAACAATCTGAAAGTAGTAAAAAAAAGAGTAGTAACATCCATCTGTTGGTGCCACATTTACTGATGGAACTATTATTGTTTGGTCCTATGTTTATTTCCCTTAATGCAAATGAAGAAAACCTATAAAATCCTGTTGCCACCATGTTTTTAAGTCAGAACAGCCAGAATTCGTCTTCATCTGTTTTGCGTTTCCCTTTTAAATGTTATGACAAGTACTGGCAAGAATTCCATGACATTTGATGTGAGAAGCCCAAGGGAAGAATTTACCCTTGATGAGAGAAATCAAATAAATAATGCTTTACCTTTTTTTTTTTTTTTTACAGAAACCACTTCCCATTCATTACTTTTCATTCTTGCATCCTTGAGGCCTTAGAAATATATTGATGTACGCTTTACTTGTCTTTTGAATGCTTTTGAATAAGTTAAAATCCTTCATTTTTTTCCACGTTTGCTGGCAGGAATTCCTCTTCTTTTCTGTCTTCACACTTGAGGCACTGAAATGGTTTTGTTTTGGGTTTTTTTCGGTGTAAGTGGAATGGTTTCAAAGAGTTGGCATGAAGTTGTAGTGCTGACTGTGTTTTTATTAAGTTTTACCCAATTCCGTTTAAATACTTACGCTTAAGTAGGGACAAAAGGCCTCGTATCAACAAGGAAATGAACTATAAAAATGTCAATTAAATCTAG
This sequence comes from Maxillicosta whitleyi, assembly GCA_029822895.1. Classification (NCBI taxonomy): domain Eukaryota; kingdom Metazoa; phylum Chordata; class Actinopteri; order Perciformes; family Neosebastidae; genus Maxillicosta; species Maxillicosta whitleyi. The sequence goes on from JAPSES010000102.1 coordinate 7,297,292, forward strand.
GGCTGCAACTAACGATTATTTTAGTAGTCGACTAATCTACAGATCCAGTCAAGATTAGTCACGATTATTCCGTGATACTGTGTGTGTACCAGGAAGTGGCAGAATGCCGGTTGTTCGGGGTTATATTGTTAGACTTAGGACATGTTGTTAATGCAAATGTTTATTTTTATACTTGTTTTAATGTTTTATAATGAAATCCTGTGTTTTTATACTGAAATCTTGCATTTTATGTTTGTGTTAAAGTGAAACCGTGACATAGACGGCTGTGCGCCGCTACCGGCCGGCTCCAGAAATGTACGGTAATTTCGTAATCTGTTTCCTGACTTGTCCAGAAGTGTCAAAATAAAAGCTCTTCTTCGGAAAGTAAAATTCTGATTGCTAATTTCTTACACCGCCGTCACCATACTCAAATACTATGATTAGTCGACATTGACATTTCAATTTCAATTTTATATATATAGCCCAATATCACAATGACACTTGCCTCAAAGGGCTTTCCAGGAATGTAATAAGGTCAGCAGAGAACACACAGCCAACCGAAACTGAACCGATTTCATGTCGACAAAATTTTATTGTCGACGTTATCGACTAATAGTTGCAGTCCTAATTAAATCACACACATTTGACAAGTCAAAGTTACAAAAAGACTAAAGTACTGGAGGATGAATCCCCTGGACATACAAAAAAAGTTTCATACAACAATAAAATATGCACTTTGTTTGTAATACACAGCAACCTCTTACAAAAGATATACTGCAGCATCAATTTTATCCCAAGGATCTTTGTATAGCTTTGATTTCCCATGACAAAGCGGTTTTGTTTTTAGTATCTAATGGCCAGCATTCACTTCATTCATGTCAAACACCAGCCTTTGTAAATGCAAGTAAAGGCATTCAATTCATGTAACTTCCGAACAATATTTACTGTCAAAGTGAAACCTCTGCTTCTTTTAAGAAATATGTGTTTCCAGGAGACAGCTTACCCCTTTTGCTCACACATTCATTCTCCTAAAGAGATAAACCGATCGAGTCTTTGTGTGTATCTAACAACTCTATTTTCTTTTCATTCTCGCTCGCCCCTCAGGACAAAACTCTGCCAACAGACGTAGCAGAGCAGTAGGTATGTGGTGTGTTCCAGTGTGGAGTGTAACAAATACAGAGCGGAGCACAGCTTTAGACATGACTTGAAAAGTAAACGGTCGGTGTGAATCTGACAGAGTCATCTGTGCATCTGGCTGCTGGTCTCATGTTTTTGTGTCCAGATGGAGGTTTAGTGGAGATGGTTCGCCAGTTTATTGCTCAACAATAGTCAAATGGTGAAGGAACCAGATGTACACTGGACATGAGCTGCACCAACAACGCTTAATGTCTCGCTGTCAATCCGTCGGTGAAGCAAACAGCACAGCTGCGTCTCCAGCAGTTGGCGAAGGGGAAAATAATTGGGGTCAATTCCCTTTTTTCACTTTCTAATGCAGCACGCGTGTGTGTGTGCCATACAAATGTACACTGCAAATTATTTGGTTCTTACTAAGATTAAAATAAACTTAGATTTAGAAGTCTATTTATTTTGTTTTAAGAGTTAACTTCTTATTTTAAGCGGTGATCCCTTGGGAAAGGTTCTTTACGCTATACACCGCAATAGCCACAAGGGGGCGTAAGCCTCATTGTGCCGGTCCCAAGCCCGGTTGTGTCAGGAAGGGCATCTGACATAAAAACCTCTGCCAAATAAACATGCAAAGATGATTCGCTGTGGTGACCCCGAAAGGGAAAAAGCTGAAAGAAATCATCATCATACATCTGTGGACATGCATATTTCTAGATTTACCCATCTTAATTATATTATTTTTCTTTTTTTGGTCTGCATTTATTCTTATAGTTTACCACCATAAACGGGGTGTCAACTTTTTATGACATTGATGCATATTTTATTCTTGCAGCCAAATATTTTAATATTTAAAACATCTTAATTCATGTGACATGACCTTGCTGCACAGACACATATTTCACCTGTTTTCACTACCTTTTTCATCAGATTTAGTGTTTTGATCTTGTTTTTAGACACCCCTTTGTTGCAGTGTAAGACTTTGGCAAATTTGTGGACATGCAGTCTCCATGGCAATCGGAGGTCGAAGCTCATAAATGACAGAAATTAAAGATTCTAACTGTTAATCAATGTCTTATTTTTAGCCTTGGATACATATAACTGGTCTCTATGAAGTGAATCAACCATTCTAGTGTATTTACTTCTATTTAACACCTGTCAGTTAAGCTGTGTTAGCTGCACTAATGTATTCACTCTTGTTTATTTCTCTGTGTAAACTTTTCTACATTCTCAAGAGACGACCGGATGAAAATTGTCTCCAGAAATGAAGTGCAAAAAGCAATATTTGATATTACGACTTTGGAGATCTTCTTTTAAACTAATGTGTGCTCCTGTTTCATGAGGAACAATCATGTCAGCCGGTGCAACGGCGAGACCAGGTGATGCATTTTAATTTGTTTCCAGACAACGCCGGAGCTCCACACAGACAGAAGTTAAATCAGGTTGTGGACGCAGCATTCACAGGACAAATTCTTTACTAGTGTAGGATATTCTGACAGAAACAGAAGTATAGAAAATAATACCTTTATTCTTGGGGGAAAGCTTGTATCTGCGAAAAAATGCAAAGACATCCAAGATCTTCGTAGTGTTACTTTACCACACCCACTGACTTTAGAAATGTACTGTGATCAGGGACGTTTATTACATTTGTTTTATCCACTAATAAAACAGTGATGCCTTATACTGCGTCAGTGCTTAACCCTTTTAAAGACATAATAATAGGCTGCCAAGATGTCTTCATGGTTTCTTTGCAATAAAAATGTCTGAAAATGTTGTTGCCCATTCTTTAGCACCACTGTTTTCAGGAACAACTTAACTTTCAACATATGGCCATTAATTATCATAATTATAAATAATAAATGCTTAATACTGTGTGTTATAGTAAAAAAAAAAAAAACTTTTAGCATATTAATTATCAGAACCAACTGTAAATGTCCATAACACAACTTTCTGAGAAAATAAAACTTAATTATTTTACATCTACTCAAACATGCTTCTTGTTCTTGAACATTCAGTATCGATATTATAACTTCATATTTTTTTTATTTCAAGGTGTTGCAAAGCTCAGGATCTCAGCTTTCTGCTGCCATTTGACTTTTGTGGCTAGTGCAAACGGTTCAGGAGTTACAGTAAGTGCAAAATGCAGAACCAGAGTGATTGTTGTTGTTAAAGGGTTACAATGAACCGACAGTTTGACATAAATCTGGTTATATTATTAATCTTATGTCTTTTTATACGGTGATGTTAAACAATTTGGACAGTAATGGAGCAGATGCAGCAGTTCCTCTGTGGTGCTAGTTGTGTTTTCATGCTGGAGTGACTCTTTGGCAAACTTGGCAAATAAATAGATCTAATTTTACCCTCCACATTAAAGCAGTATCAGACCAAATCCAGGAAAATGTTAGACTTGCTGTTTAAAAATTTAGGATATCAAGAACCTGAAGTGAACTTCAGAATGGTCATGAGGACAATCTGAGCCTATTATCTTAAATAATGCAAAAACCTATGCTTTATTAACCATTTTCACTGTTTGTTCTGCTACAGCTGCAGCTCTGCTCTGCTGAACCAAAGCCAATCTGAACCCTCCCAATGCTGCAAAGTCCTCTTTATATTCATTTTGGCAAAAATTGAGTGGATTTCTACAACCTGTTTTAATTCCTGTTTAATTTGTTACGTCTATAACTAGTTATGTCATGACATTTGCATATATAAGGTCAAGACTTCCAACAAACATTTCTCCCGAGTACGACATCATTGTCAGCAGCAGCGGTTGTAGTAAAAACTGAAAATATGTCCAAACTTCAAGTTGTTGGTTGTATTAACAAACACAAGCACGAGCACTTCATTATTACTTTAATACCGTATCTTGACTCATCACCTGGATAACTGTAGGTAGTGTAAATATTTTATTTCTTGTATTATTTCAAATTTTTATATAATTGTTATTTATTTAATGCTATTTTATTTAGTTATTTCTTTCTCTTACAGAATTTATGTGAATGCTATGTGGCTCGTGTTCATATTCCTCATGTCTTTTGGTATATATATTTACATGTTTATGTTAATATTGAAGTTGGGGGTGGGGACATATTAAGAAGGACAGCGAAAATGTACACACTGTATGATGCATCCATGTTATACTGTTGAAAACCCAAAACAAGATGGGACTGTGAAGTTTAATTAACAAATTCCGATCCAAACATAGCATTTACAGCTGATGTAGACCACAGGGAATGTTTGAAAATGCATAATTCCACTTAAAAAAAAGCTAAATATCACTCCTTGTTTTAAGTACGAAAGTATTAAAGACCTAAATAGATGCCAGCAATGCATGATCTGGTCTAAAAGGTTTAATAACTTATGAGCCACTGATCCTATCATTCATCCATTTTCTGATCCACTTCCTCCAGAGGGTTGCAGGGGTGTTCAAGTCTATCATGGCTACCAACAGGTGAAGGGGGGGGGGTACAGCGTGAATGTGTCACCAGGTCAAAATAGGTTTATATATACAGATATGCAACCATTCATTGTCACATTCACACCTTCAGCCCATTTCGACTGAACAAACAGGGTCTCTGGGCAGAGGGAGGAAGCTGGAGTGAGACCAGGAAAGAACCAGGGGGAACATGCAGATTGCACAGAGAAAAGCATCAAACCCAGGATGTTCTTGCTGTGAGGCAAAAGTGAAAACTAATCCTATCAATATGTTTAAATAATTCAGATAAAATGCAGTTTCTCTGCTTTTTTTCAGTGGCATCATCAGTGGATGCTCAGACACTCCATAGAGAACATGTTAACATCAGTAAAACCCACGTTTGACAAATGGAAATGCAGACCCTTGTTTTAATGTTTAATTAATGATATATTTGGCTGAAAAAGTAACTTTTTCTGGTATAATAATGTTTGAATGTATTGAACATTTCCATGACTGGTAAATTAAATACAGGATAATACTAATTTTCATTGAAAAAGGGTAAATGTAAAAAATAATATTACAATAAATGGTGATAGATCACTTAAGAATGATTAAATTTCAAGACAAATTGATATGGAATCTGCCACAAAAACTGCTCTAGGATTAAATAACAGCATTTTAATAGAGTTTTACTGCCTTAAATGTTATCTAATCTCAGACTTCAGCGAAATGTATAGAGGGACTGTCGCCATGGTAACACAAACATCTGATTGAGAGATGAGATGAGGTTACACAGTGATTCATAGTGGAGACGCAGTGTAAATATGAGTATGGATTTAGAAACTCTGTGTGGGGCGTCAGGACAAAAGCATTAAAACTAAAATGTGATTTACAACCGAAAAACGCACATTTTCATGTAAATCAAACTGAAAATATGGTTTTATAAGCACTTTAATGTGAATGCGGTGTTAAAATGTGTGACTTTTATTTTAATAAGTCTGACAATGACATTCAGTATATGTTTAGGAGTCTGTTTTTGATAAATCCATTCGCTTGGCTTTGAATTCTGTAAAAGTGGGTCACAACTTGGTGATTGTAGAAGATGTGGATCCTGAGGCGAGACCAGTTGAGCACCAGTGAGATAAACGATGCAGTGGCGTTTGATGCCACATATGGAAAACGGAAACTGAAACATCAGAGTGGAGGAGCTGCTGTGATGCTTCTGTGAAAACATGCCCTCGTGCCCATGTTTAATTGGTCTTTGGCTGGATCACAAATACTACACGATTGTTGATTTTAGGCCGTGACAAAGTAGTAGCTATGGTTTTGTCTCCTCTCAGACCACTATTGAAAGATTAACGTGAATGCATGTGCACGTTATGTGTATGTGTGTGTACTCTAGTATAAATGTGTCTTTTACTCATATTTTGAATGATTACACAGGATTGTACCATTTTATATGAGCTATGTTGTTTTACATAGGGACTAAATATGGAAATGAACCCATAAAGACCCATTGTTACTTTTATGGCAAATCCTAAGTGATTTTTTTCTCTCTATTTAACTGTCCTTAAATGATTTATCACCATTTATTGTAATATTTTCTTCTGTATTTTGTGTTTTTTCAGTGAAAATCAGGTATTTTCACTTATTTAATTTGCTGATCATGTAAATGTTCATAAAAGCATAGATTAAAGTTGAGGGAAAAACTGGAAAACTGGAAAAAATGAGTGACTTTTTCAGCAAATCTTAGTGTCTCCATCCACTGTCATTTGTCAAACCCCATGGGTTTTATCGGTGAATCAATGTCGTAGAAAATTTCCATGGTAACTACGGAGCCTCTCAATGTCCAAATAGGTCATATCTGATGATCATGAAGAAATGACAAACTGTATTTTACTCCAATTATTTACATGTATTGATAGAATTAGTGGACCAACAGGTATTAAACAGTACATCAGTATGGTTTTGGTTGACGTGGATGTTTGGGTCTTAATGGGTTAGCCTTATTTATAATCTTGCATATTGGCATATATTGTGTTTATTAATATGCACTGTCCCTTTGAAAAAAAAAAAAAAAACTGTCAAACTTCAAAAACACTGCCTATTAAAGCAGATATCTGGCTCTGCTTTGACATGGAAGCATAAAGTACATACTAGAAGATACTTGTACATGTACAAAACCACAGCTTTACTGGGTGGGGGGAGCAGAAAAGCAGCAGAAACCAATTTAACGGACAAAAAAAAAAAAAAAAGGCATTTTAATTTTATCTGAATTGGACCGGCAACCCTGCTCTGACAAAGGGCAGTTTATTAGAAATATTTCCAGGCATTCTTCTAATTCGACAACTTTTCACTGAACCGCGGAGGATTAAGACCAGGGCAAAAGCAGACAATCTTTGGCTGTGAATTCATGTAGCAGCCCCCGTCAGAGTGCACCCCTCAGGCCTGAACAATAGAGGAGTATAAGTCAAGACGTGCGGCTCAATAAAAGCATGAAACATACCTTCAGCGAGCATTTTAAACTGGGCATTGAAAGTGAATTAATATTTGATAAACTCTCCCTGCTAATTTTTTCCCCCAGAGCTGCAGCTGTATTTATAATACTGCTGTAATAAAATCTTGGCATTTCCTCAAGACATACTGGATAGTTTCATACAGCATGAATAGATATGCTTTAATCAATAATTTGCCATTCATCCAAAAGCAGGAATCCTCTCCGTCAGGTTATGCAGTGAACAGTCCCTGTCTGCTTTTTAATTCCTCCTCTCCCATTGTTGTCAAAGCCTGTGCTACAGTACGTTAAGCCAGTGAAAGAAAAAAAAAAATTAGACTATAGTCCACTGTCGCTGACATGAGCAGCAAATGAATTTAGATTTGTATAACACAATCTGCTGCTTTGAACCGCTGCTGGGGTTTTTTTTTTTTTTTCTCTCGTTCTCTAGAAATGTAATTCCTACCCCTGAATATTTTCCAGTACTCTCCCACCCCCACACTGCCTACATCATTGTGCTGCGACGTTGCAAATTAAGACTGACAGCTTGGATTTGGGAGGAGAAATGGCTGTTTCGGTTTTGTTTGCTTTTCAGAACACAAAAGCAGAGACAATATGCAGATTTGGAAAACAGAAAAATGAAGAACAGAAAAAAAACCAAAAAACTCTTGACACACACACTCACACACACACAGCTTTCTGCTTTCGCAACCCTGCAGCCTGACCCTGGATGATCTGAGCTGGTGATCAAAGCGCACCGTTGACACTTCCACTTCTTTTTGGTTTTGTCCTTGCCTGCCTCACACTGACACTCACAAAAACCCACACCTGCTTGTCTGCGCAGCATTATTCTTACCTTTTTTTTCCCTGAAGTTTCCTGTATTTGTTTGTGTTATTAGTTTTAAACTGTCTCCAAAGACGGCTTTGTGATAAGCTCCTCTCCCAAAGTCAATGCAGTATAAACATATGTAGATAAGACAACACAGCTGTGATATACTACAGAGCTGAACATGTGTTTCCATAAGCGCAGGCTTTAATCTGCCGCTATAGAAGCTCTGCGTAACGGATTTTAGGCGCTGGCTGTAAGGGTCTGCTTCCATTCAACCTCAAAGTATCAGCGTGTCATAGACATTCTGAAGATGATGATGATACTGACGAAACTGATGATAATACTGTTCATACCAGTGATACTGACAATACTGATGATGATGATAATGTTGATACTGATGATACTAATAAGTGATAATGATACTGATGATGAAGACAATGATATTGACAATACGGATGATGATACTGTTGATACCAACGATACTGATGGTGATACTGATGATGGTACTGATGAAGATACTGATGATAAGTGATGACGATACTGATGATGATGATAGTGATACTGATAACGACAATGTTGATAGTGATTATAGTGATGATGATACTGACAATAGTGATAATGACAATGTTGATAATGATGATACTGATGATAAGTGATGATGATACTCATGATGGTACTGATGATACTGACAATACTGATAACAACAATGTTGATACTCATCATGCTGATGATGGTACTGATGATAAGTGATGATGACAGATGATGATGATGATGATGATGATGATGACTAACCCTTGTGAATTCCTGGGGATCAACTTGACCCCATACTGCCTTTGTCTATGGGATGTGGAAGGGCTAACAGTGAGTTTCCAGTTCATCCAAACTGTTTTGTGGTAGGTCTGGTAGCCTAGAGACAGAAACCCCTTTCAACTGAAACCCATTCTCTTATTAATTCATTGAATTTCATATTCTGACCCGAGACTAAATCTTGAAGCCAACTAATAGTTTTTAATTTTCTCATGACCCAAATTTGGTAAAGGTTCACTGCTTTTACCCTGAAAGCATTTTTTCTTGTAGACCAGGATAAGCGAGTCAGAAATCTACTTGCAAAACAACCATTTTTCTCTCCCCAACACACAAACAGTTTGATTTTTTTTTAGCAGCTATCACATAACAACAAACACTACATTAACTGGATTTCAGAGATCAGTCCATGGCAGATAGCTCACTGCTCAGACATGTTCATTAGGAGGTGTTCATTTACAAGCCCAGTGTGATATTTTTCTTTCCATGGATAACCATGCAGCCCTTATTGCATAGCCCTGAGCTACAAAATAAGCCATGTTTGAGGCTCACAAACAAGGGCTGGTTTAACTGCAAGATATGCACCCCCTGGATCCTCTTAGAAAGATTCCTCATTTTGGGTTCAAGGTTTGCAATCAGAACGCATGTCCCAGCGTTGCCATTCCTTTGGAGTTTGAGGTTATTGCTTGTCTGTTTCTTTGTTGTTGTTTTTCTGCCTATAACTAAATAAATAATCCATAAGCTAAGACTTGTCATATCGACTAATATTGGAATTGCTGAACCTGAACACACTGTCAAAATTAATCAATACCTGTCTGTAACGTCTCACAAAAGCATGGCTGAAAGTTCTTACAACAGTAAAAGAAACTGAGCTGTTCGACTGTTTTGAGATGCTGCTGTCAAGAATGAATACTTGGCCAATGAAATCCATGTTTGTTTAATAGCACAAAGTCACTGCAAAGTACCAGAGGGTAAGAATGATGCTAGTGTTTCTAGAGCCTGTATTGATACACAGACAGAAGTGAAGTAACATGCAGCAACTTTTCTGTTCCCGGTCTGAGCCTTCAGCCGCAGAGAACAACATTGTATTGCGTGGATTCCTGGCACCACAGATGAGGTTTTAAAATATTTTGACTTCACTACTGGGAAATAAGTGCCTCATTTTAACGGTGACTTATCGCAGCTTTTTTTTTTTTTGTTAAAGGGTCGTCTGGGAAAGAGGCAGGTGGGACAATGACAGGTGACCTTGTCGAGTCTAAAGTCCATGTGGAAATGATCACATGATGAGTTAAAAAGCCACCGCAGAGGCTTGACCCCCCCCCCCCACACACACACACACACACACACATTTTTGATGATAACTCATTGTAAAGCAAACCGAAACTGCTCATTTTTTAGATGTTCAGACTCAAGACACACTGGAACAAAAGTATCAGTTCGTACATATCACTCAGCTAAAACCCAAATATGGATCACAGCAGAGGGAAGGTGAGCTTGGCTGGAATACAGATAGCAGCTTATTGCTGACTTCACTCAATCCACACATAGCGGAAAAGCAGGGGAGCGTACAAATGCCAGATGTACACAAAGAAACACAGAGGAAAAAAGGCAAACATTTCGACAATGAACAGAATACAGCATGACTTCATCCTGTCAGTGACGATAGTGGCTAAAATGATGAACAGTGTCCAGCACAAAGCAAACACATCATGTGCTTCTGTCTCCATAGTGATGAGAGTTTGCTTTGGGTTTTGTAGATGATAAAACCTTGCTTCATTTGAGCGTCTGTGAATTCCTTTGAGTCGAAATGCAGATGGAAGACATACTGGCTCGACATAAACAGAGCTGCGTAACAAACAGATAGCAGGTTTAGAAATGCTTAAAAAGTTGTTAAATCACATTAGGTGGTCGCCAAATTGTGCATCCATCTTATGTTTACTGTAAAATATAGGCTATCATCTCATCTGTTCATCTTCTCTATCAGCAGCATTATTGGCATTTAACCACCACCATATTCAAACCCTTCCATTTGGGCCATCAAATCAATAGAACTACACACAAAGGCTTTGGAAATGCTGTTTACCTTGACATTTTTAGCATGCTATCAGCAGCTGTGTGCATTACCATCATCACAGATGTTGATCTGACATATGCTGACAGGCTGTTATGCACATTGGATATTAAAGCAATACACTATGATGCTTCGTGGTCAGTGTCTTAAATGTTAATATAAAAATTAGACAAAGAGGCTTCCTTTTACAGGTTATAACTAAGATTAAGATACTTGCAAGGTCTGGTATTTGACAGAATAAAAGGATAAAAACTGGATTTAATGAAAAAAAAATGATGTTGTAGTTTAATTATTTCTATTCTATTCAGAATCTTTTGTAAGGGTTCACAATGCACGCAATGTTTTGTTTGATATGCCTTAAGGTTTGATTAGAAGAAGCATCCACCGTGACATTGTTTATGCCTTACAATGCTTATGCAGTGTCACAATAAATATCACAATATTGATTTCTGTTGAGAGCTGCATTCATTTTTCACCAAAGATTCTGGACTGATGATGAAGAGTCAGATCATGTGTAAAGTCTTCTCCATGACATGCTACGGATTGTAAATGGTTTCAGGTCTGTCTGATCCATGTTAACCAGTCTTTACCAATCTGAGCTTGATGAAACTTGGTATTGCCATCTAGGAATTCAGGATTTAGCTAACCTAATTTTATGGCCGCAGAACATAATGTTGCATAATGAAAAAAATGAGATCATAACACTGGCCCCACAGGCTTGTACTGTAGGTGCTAGGCATGATGGGTAATCACAACATCCATCACTCTGGAACAGGGTCAATCTATAGCCACATGTCCACAGTCCAGACTTTTATCTATGAAACTGATGGTTGTTTATGACATGAGAAGCTACAAACTGCATCATCTTCCAACTGTCACATATGAATCACTGCAGTAAAAATCAAATGGGAAGTTCTAACCTGTTGACAGTTCAATCTGTATATAATGGCATTAACTGCACTCAGATTTCCAATTAATACAATCTGAAATGAATCACTTAAAATGACCCAAAGTTAAAATTCACAATTAAGTTATGCTGCTAAAAGCTTAAAAGCTATTCCTCTCTTCTCTCTGTGTGTGTTCAGGAACAAACCATTCTAAAATCAGTCTTCCACTGCCCACTCTGCTTCCACCTCACTAACAACTAGAATCAGCGCCCGCAGCAGCAGTGACAGGTTGGGTCCAAAGGGCTAGAAATTGTGGAATAGCAGTCCAGAATTAAATCTCCACTGAGAAGACTTTAGTGGCCTCTGTGTTTTGCCCTTTGATCACCACCACTGTGATTCGGTGACACTCCGTCCTGCACATGTGGCAGCTCTGTTTAATTTTGCTTATTCATGGAAAGAGAAATGCCTGCCAGACAAACTCAGCTCTGTGTGCATGTCTTCAGTTAAGTCATTAATTGGATATTTTAACTTACAAAAATCTTTAATGGCATAAAGAAATTCATATTTTCACAGCACATTCCTAGTCATACTAAACATTGTCATTACACTAAAACATTTGTCTTTCTTTTTAATAGATTGTTATTTTCTGGGTTTTAATGTATAGCTTTATCAGATGACTCCTGGTGGGTTTTTCAGTGTTACTGTGATATGCATGCAAAGTCTCCTCTATATAAAGGCTACTGTAGACACTCACACACCCAACATGGAACCATGTGTGTGCACTCCCTAATCTTGCCAGGGTGAATGTCATTGCCATCTCCTGTGTGGAGGCGAGGTGAGAGATAATCTAATCACTAGGGAGACACAAAGCAGAGACGCTGGGTAGGTAAAGAGACGGTGCTGAGCGCTGAGAGGATAAAAAACAATGTGGAGGAGGACAGAGGCCGCACGGAGCCTTTGAACTTCTCCAACAAATAATTGAAGGACGTACTGGAGACAGAGTACAGAAGCTACAACAAATGGTGACAGATGAAACCTCTGACACTGAGCAGCTCCTGCTGCGTATGAAGGAAGGTGAGCGCTACCACAACAGATGCGCACTTAATGACTCTGTCATATCTTTCACAGGATTTTTTTTTTTCTCGGAATGCAATTAGCAAGACCCAGCCCATAACTGGAAGGTCACGGTCATTGTCTGATGCAGTCATTTCACTGCACACGCATGAGCATATAGATAGACCATACAGTATGTCACAAATGGGAAAATATGGAACTAAAGTATTTGTTGTTCAAAATACTGAAGAAATGAAAAAGCTGAGCATATAACTTTAAACCCTGATATAATACGTAGCTTTTCCTTGTAAATACACCTTTCATTGAGAAAAAGTGTTATGTTGAATACACATTTAAAACAACCCTAATGACTAATCTCATCTCATTTCCTCTGTGGTTTGTTGCAGAGGCGACATAGCAGCTCACCTAACTGACATATTTTGCCCTCATTTTTCCAAAGCAGTATAATTCATTGTACATATGTTTAAGATAGAACAGTGAGAGCTCCTGGAGAGGGATGTGTAGTTTGCATATTGTCCTGGAGTTGTAATCACCACACCTACAGCTTGCAGGACATAATAGTCAGAATGTGACAAAAATGAAAGAAATCAAGTTGTAGAACATTTACAAAAATGATATTGATGAAAAATTGTAAAACATTGTGAGCATAAATGACAAAGTAAGCAAAATGAACCCAAGGAATAAAAAATGCACAACAACACATCCATATCATTTTGTGGTTCAGCATAGGTCGCCTGTTCACCACAGCTTCAAGTACAACCATTCACAACAACCAGGAATGCTTGTGCTCTTCAGATGTTCTGAACATATTCAAGCATTTAACCTCAAGCGCTCTTCTGGGACTGTTTAGTCTGGGTCATATTTTGACCTACAACTAAAAAAACAGAACTAATGATCCTTAGCTTCATGTCTGTGATGCATGAAATAGCTTGAATGAACTTGAAATTCAGCCTGTCTTCAAACACAAAACAAAAAGTCCTGTGTGATATAAGCAGCCAGAGGGCGGGCACAACGCTGCCATGTAGCTGTCAAAATTATTCCCGTCATATAAAAGGTGAAGTCTCAGAAATGCGTCACCAGCCACCTTTATTGTCACCTTCCTTTCTCATTGCATTCTAATCCCATTGAACTCTCCTGCAGCGATGCTAACCGTCTTCATTTCCTCAAATGCTGACGGTGGCTGGCCGAGCCTCAATATCCTCTCGTTAGCATGCCGTTAGCGCCAGGACTCTGGTATGCAGATGAATGCATGTATGTGAATCATTCTGCACGGTTATGTTTCTCAGTAGGGTTCCACTTTGCCATTGTCATCAGCATTAAGATGCAAAAGAGACAGTCAGATGCCTCAAGTGATCACCGTCAATTACACGGCGCCAGCAGGGGAGCCGGCCCTAAGCTGTCAGCACATCATCAGCCAGGGAATGAGTTTGGCCTGACAAACCCTAAACACACCGCTATTGTGAAATCGGTCTCAATTTATGCATCAAACCACAGATCCAACCATTCTGAGCACTTGAAAGTAGAATTCTTAAAAATCTTGGCTCAAAAGTGAAACAGAAAGAAACTAGGTTATCAACTGCAATTCCTGGCGTAACTTTGATTATTAAAAATGATCATTTCTAACAAAATCAAGTGTTTAGGCCAGATTTTTCAACTCACATTTAACTGTTTTTGAGGAATTTTGAGAAATGAAAGACTGAACAAAACAGGAAATATGTAACCAAAGTCACCCAGAAACACCACCTTTCAGTCATTTTGCAGAAAATATTCTACAATGAATATTTATTTGAGTTTACTTTGCTTTTTCCGCATAAAAACTCCATGACCACATTTAAAATTTCAGAATATACTACTATTTTTTCATTTCTCTGCCAGGCACGGGATGTCCCCTGTTCCCCTCAAGTCCACTTTCAGTCCCTGGATTGGATTCATATTTCTACATCACACTTCAAGTTCAAGTTCAAACCAGATCACAACAGGCTCTGTAAGTTGTTCAACTGTCACAAATCCTGGGTCTGTTCTTTAAAGATCCCTCCTGATGTGTCCTAAAATATAATAGAAATACTCTGCATTAAGTATTAATCTAGTTTATTTTAAAAGCTTCAGTTTAAAGGACATTTTCTTCTCTCTAATGAAAAAAAAAAATCAGGAATCTCTCCACATGCAGTGGTTTAGTACTTTTAGCAGCAAAATATTTATGATGCTACAAATATTTTATTTCTACTGGTGTATGAGAGTGTGTGAATGGGTGAATGTGAGGCTTTGTAAAGTGCTGTGGGCACCATGATGTATTAAAATGTGCTATATAAGTTCAGTCCATGTATCATTTATTATTATTAAGCACTTGCCTTATACTAAGAACTTTCCTTTTGCCAGACTTCTTATTGTAAAAAAAACAACAACAATAAAAACACTGACTGACCTCAATCTATGCAGTGATGGAACTGGAAAGACTTGGTTTCATTATTATTATTATTTCTTTTTTAACAACACTTGTTCACATGTTGTGCCGCTCGTGGCGTCTCAATCTGTTCTGAGCATAAGGTACTGCAGAGAAGGTAATATTCATGACACTGTGCCAGCAATGTTTGTTACAGTAAGAGTTCCAACGCCAACGCTGAGTCCTGCTTCATTCATTCACCGTCATCAGAGCCGCTTTATCCTTGAGAAGATCACAGGGGTGCAGGAGCCGATCCCAGCTACCTACGGGTGAAGGCGGGGTTCACCCTGGACGTGTTGCCAGTTCATCACAGGACTAACAAATAGAAACGACCAATCACTCTCACATTCACACCTATGCGCAATTTAGCTTAACCAGCAGTTTGGGTTAACCAGTTAACCTATTAGTGCATGTGTGTGGACGGTGGGAGGAAGCTGGAACCCAGAGAGAACAAGAAGAATGAGAAGAGAATGTGTTGGAATCGAACCCAGGACCTTTTTGCTGTGACATTAATACTCATATATAATGTATAAAGCCCATGACCATATGCTCCCCTACAGGCTACAGGAGATGTTTGACCCCAGGAAAAGGAATTAGAATGGAAGGGGAACTGAAATCTTCAAGAAAATTAAGTGACAAACATAAAAAGCCAGTGTATCTCTGTTAAAGGGGGTAAATCTGTGGAATAATCTGGACCACAACTTTAAAATGTTTTCTTCACTTTATACATTTAAAAGGATGTATAAATCCACTATAATCACAAAATATAGAACATTACCTGAATGCATCATTGTAATTAATACAGATTATCATTATTAGGATATTATCACAGATCATTACCACATTTATTAACGATTGTATTTGTAGTAAATATTTAAAGGGCACATAAATATTATAGTTTATATAAAAAAAACAGTTGATTGTGTGTGAGGTGAGTAAAAAAACTGTATGTGAATGGTTTGTATGGATGCTTTGTGTTATTGTAAAGATATGCAGGGAAAACGTGTGTTAAACAAAGTGAAAGAAGTGGAATTAATTTAATTAATAGTTTGTCAAAAGGAGGTGTAAGTCTATAAGTTATACTTCTTCCCACTCCTTTTCCAGCACTGAAAAATTTTGTTTGACCATGTTGTATAGTTCTTTGTTTTTCTACACACTTGTATTAAGACAGTTCAGGTTGTTCATATTTGTTCATGTTATTCACATTTTTAGCAAAGGGCTAGTCTGTAAATTTAATATGTTTGTGTGATTTTCCTTTTTTTACACTAAAAAAATAGGGGGGGAAGGTTTTTTCATTATTTTTAGGTTATTATGGTAGTGTTTTACTGGTCTGAACCACCGCAAATTGAATTGACTTAAAATTATTCTAACATCTTTGATTGTTAATATCATCATTGTAATTTTTGCATTTTACAGATTCATCCCAGGGGCCTGATTGGAGCCTTTGGTGGGTTACTTGTGGCCATGTTTGTCAGGTGATCTACGGTAAGTACTTTGTGTAAACTTCCACCCTGAAGTTCTCTGCCAAACCTCAGCCACTTTCCAGGTTGCTGAAAACCTGTCTGCGTTCACTTAGTCCAACAGAATATTTTCATAAATCTCTTTAATCCTTGTGTGGCATTCCTGTGCACGCTGACATTAAGCTGTATGAAGCAGCTTCACCCAATCTCCAAATGTCATTGAAGATATTGGGGAGAATCGCAACTGCACTAAAAAAAGTTACACAAAACTTCAACAAAAGATCAAAACTGTAAAAGCAAGACCAACTGGAAGCCAAGTGTTTTTGTCGCTCATGATTAAATCAGTGACAGTCCAGTTTTTCTGTGTGAACTGAGTTTTGCTTTTTGTTTTCTTGTTGACTGCAGCTTCTCGATAAGACCGATGGCCACTCTGTGAAGCCTTCAGCTTTGGCTCTCCTCCCCGTTTCCCTCTCACCCCCCCCCTCCTCTAAACCCGCCCCGGCTGCTCTTTTCTTGCCAAAGCGACCATCAGATCAAGCCAAGACAGGACATCTGTACAGCAAGGCGCTGAGCCACATTTCCATGGTTAACTGGACAAGTCCGGCCAAATGCATGTCAACAATAACAGATATCACGGACATAACAAGTTGTCAGTTCTTCAGCCCTGAACACAAGCTGTCCAACCAGTTATCGGACTGATCTGTACATCTGCCGCCAATGTTTCTCAAGTGTTTTAACTGCTCGTCCAGAGAGAAATGTTGGAAGACTTTATACTTTTATTCAGTTTGTGGTGACAAATTGAAAAATCTGGAGTGCTTCTTTTATTACTAATGAAAAAGACTAAAGGTCCCATTCTGCTACTGCGGCAGACTGTCGCAGACGGTTTTCGTTTATGGTTGTGCGGGGATGCGTTGGTGTGCGCTATGTTATTCACCGCCGCAACGCAAGGGGGCGCGAAGTCACAGTTGCAATGAGTAGTTTGTGCGGTGTTTATCTTCCGGGTGAGCAACAGATCAATCTCCCTCCGCTGTCCTTGTACAGTCTCGTCGACGAGTTGTACAGGTGTTCGTACTTCCTAACTTCTTCAATCAGACGCTCCTCTTTCTGATCCGTCTTTGCAAGTATTTTAAAAATGGCGCTCGCGAATATTTTTTTTTGGCGCTCGCGGTGGCGGAAATATGTGTAGAGTGGTTACAGCGGACCAATCACAGCCCTCTTGTCTGCGTCGCTCTCTGTGTCAAGTCAGAATTTTTGGGAGGTGTGCGCTACTGTCGACTGACGATTTGCCACGTGAGCATAAATTGGGCTTAAGTGTTATTTACAGTGACTCCAAACAGGAAGGAATGGCTTTACATTTACTGCAGATTTTAGAGTCTTCATGAAATTAACAGCCACTTACGACCAAAAGCATCTACTCATCTAACACTTTTAGAACTCTATAATCTTTCAATAGTCTGTAATCTTTTAGGTTTTCAGCTCCTGATGCCTGGAACCAGCTTCAGTCTTAGCTTCATCTACAATCACTGTTTCCTTTGACTGATGAAAGTGTTAAAACTCTGTTGGTCTGTAAATGTTTCAGCTGACTGTATATGTGTTCTATGTTTGCAATTGTTTTTATTATTGTTAGACTGTAATTATATGACTGTATCGCTGCCATTTTAACCAGGTCCCCCATGAAAAAGACATCTACCATCTCAGTGGGATCAACCTGGTTAAATTAATAAAAATTAATTATGCAGCACATATTACTGTTTTTTTATGAAGTTGCACAATTCCAGTTATTATCTTTCATTCCTGTGTAAAACATGAATACAATGGCAGCAGAAAACTGTTATCTGCACCAAAGGTGGTCACACTAATTATGGACATTTTTGGTTATTATTTGTCAAAAAAGGACTATTTTCTTATTTTAATTGGTCAATTTCTTAATGAATAACAATGAAATTGTTCATTTGAAACAATTAATTTTTTTATAAACTATGAAGTTATTTATGATTCCTTATTTTAATGACAGGTGGTCTAATACATTTATTGAGCATTGTAGAAACAAGAGATCCTTTAAATTGCAATGTTGGCATCACAATGGACATTTTAATCCTTTTTTAGAGTTGAATAATCAATCCAAATTAAGCCAGTTAGTCATGAAGTTAACACGCATCCTCCGCCAAAACCAAAACCAAAATAACACTACTATAACAAAACAAAACAAAACAAACTGTCTGAACTGGATGAAACACAAGTATATCATTTAACAATTTAACACACTCTTTTAGGCGTAACATAGGCAGTGCTTGAGCAGAAACAGCACCATAAACATTACTTCGGCATCTCCATTGAGTAAAATTTTAATCTCCTCCCACCTCTATCATTAAATAAATAAAAATTCGACCATCCTTATTAATTCATGCACTCAAGTCAAACTACATCAACAGTTGTGTCAATACAAGGAAACTCCACAGATCACACACAAGTTAAAAAACTGAAGAATCTATTAGAAAAACTGAAGAGGCGTGGACAACCGTGTATGGATTTAGTAAAAGTCTGAGGGAAAACCTTGAGCTCAAAACATTACAACACAGCAATTAAAGAGCTATTTGGTGCATGGATCTATACAGGTAAACTAAAATAAAATACCTCATTTAAACAAATATAACTGAAATCATAAATGTCATCTTTTAAGAAAGATTCAATTTATGAGTTTATCTTCCATAAGTGACTAAATTAGAGCATCACAACCCTTATTTTATATTTGTTTGTTGTATGTGTGGGTGTTTTTTTTTTTTTTTTACCTCCGCCAAGGAGGTTATGTTTTTGCTAGCGTTTGTTTGTCTGTTCACTAGTTAGTAACATAACTCGAAAATTTATGGACGGAATTTGATGAAATTCTCTGGATTTGTTGTCAATGACACAAGGAAGAAATGATTAACTTTTGGGGGTGATCTGGAACAAATCCTGGATTCTGGATCACTTTGAAATTTTCGTTAACATTGGGGTCAATGGGGCCAAAAATGTTGTTTCTCAGTA
>JAPSES010000102.1:7351028-7361836 GCA_029822895.1 Maxillicosta whitleyi
TATAATTAAATATCAGACTAAACAAACTTTTAGAATGAACTATTAATACCCACGTGGGAGCTACCCGTGAGTTTGTTTGTTAACTGTGACTGTTTATGTATTTGCACTTTTATCAATGTTGTGTATTTGTATTTTGTATTGAGTGCTTTTATTTATGTACAGCGTTTTTGCGTCCTCTGAAAAGCGCTTTAGAAATAAAATGTATTATTATTATTATTATTATATTTTTAATACAGGGGCCATATACAGACCAATTCAATTTCAAGTGGGTCACATTGGTAAAATACTACCATAATATCTAATAAATACTCACAACTCTGTAAACATTTACATGCTATTGCATAATTTTAAAAATAGTTTTTTTTTTCATTGCATATTTTCCAAGACAGATTAATTTAATTTCCTCGAAAGTTTTCAAGCATGAATATTCATAAAAAATTAAAGATATATTACCTATTTTTCTATAATTTACATGAATTACTTGCCTGCTTTGTAAGATTAATTGAAGTAATCACCTAAAAATAAACCCAGTGATATTATTTCATAGTTCTTTCAAGGTTCTTTCTTTGTGAGACACTTGTTGAGATTGTTTTTCATTGAGTTCAGGTCATTTGCAGTTTAAAGCTTGTAATGGTCTTGTTTATTCAATAAAAGACAATAATATTCTGTGTCAAAAAAAAAAATTAATGAAAATGAAGCCTCAAACATCTGATTTAGATGCATTTTACTGCTCCAGACATTTTAAGTTGAGCTCATTTGAAGCACTTTAATGTCCAATCTACAGCAAAATATATATATTTTTTAGATCATCATATTTTTAACATATAACTAAAATATCATCTTTTCATTTGCTCAGAAACACAGGCCTGTTTTTAGCTGTGACAATGGATTTCCCAGTTTTCAAACCAGTTTATGTATCTGGAAAAAGGAGGAACATACAATATATATTCATGAGGAACATATTTGGACATTCAGTGGGCAGGTAGTCGATGAAAACTTGTAATATGAAAAGTGAGTCATCATTATAATTGTTTGTAAATTTCTGAAATATTTGTCACATTATGCCCATAAATAATCATTTAAAACCACACGTAGCCTGATGATATTTGTAGTAACGTCTAAAACTCCCACTCCGGAGAAAAAAATCTGGCTTTAAACTTAAAATATTGCTTTGACATTTATCATAATTACTGAGGTGTTTGACTAGTTCTTTGGCGGCACATGATGATGAAGCGCATTCGTATCATGTGAGGAGAGAAAGTATTCTGGTGTTACATGTGCATGAGTAACTGCATGGGACTAAAATAACCAATTGCCATTTTCAGGTTGTGTTCGTGGTTTGGAGGTTGCTTCACTTTCATGTATCAAGGAGGAAATCCAGCGAGTGAGACTGGAGTAAAAGTATAAAATGTGAAACCTACTTCAGTATATTTCTAAGTAGAATTATATATTTACATTCCATTACTTAAGTCTACTAGAGCAGGCGTGTCAAACATACGACTTATGGGCCAAAAGTGGCCCGCCAAAGGGTCTAATCCTGCTTTGTAAATGTAAAAATGTTCATATTTTAATATTGGAATGCCCCCCCCCCCCCAGGAAGAATGGTCTGTACTTTGTTAGAGACTACTGGGGATGCTGAAATAAATTAATAAAGAAAGAAATCCAACCCACGGGGTAAATTCATTAAAAGCTTAAAAAAAAATACACTGAAGATACTAAGAATCAGATGTTAGAATCATTTGAGTTCAGGGGTCACATATGATCTCAAGTATAATAACTATAAATAATGACAACCTTTGATTTAGTGTAAAAAAAAATTAAATAAAATATGAAAATACTTACATTTGGCAGCTATTAAATTCATCACTATCAAGTAGTTGAAACCTGAACCTCCCACTTATAAGATTTGGACTGAGAAAGTAAGGGAAATGAGGTGGAGAAAATTATTTATGTATTTAGAAATCAGGGAGAGATATTTATGAAGATGGAATCCCATAATTAACCTTTTAATGCAATAAGCATTCAGAAGTGGTTTTTTTTAGTTTCTTTATAGTCATTCATGTTTCATTTGTGACTAATTGTAATCGATATCTACAGCAGATGTCCATATTTTTTCACATATGCTAAATAGGGATGTTTGATTAGATACGTTTATGTACTTAAATGCCTTATTGTGTGAGCAAAATTAAATTAAAATTAAGTTTAAAAAAATGCTTACATTTCCAAACTATCCTTTGACAAAAAATTATTAGAACAAAACAAATGCACACAACCTGAAATGTCTTAAAAGGATAAATGGAATTGTAACAATATTCCACCTGTTACTAAATGATCTGTCAATTAATCAAAAATCTAATCAAAATACAAAATTACACTTTTCTTCAGAAATTTCTAGTTGTTCATGTTATTCATATTTTTTAAAGGATACTTTGTCAATGTAATTTTACTTTTTTCATTTATTTTACTGGTCCGACCCACTTCAGATCACATAGGTGTGTATGTGGCCCCTGAACTAAAACGTGTCACACCCCTCATCTGGACGGTGTCACATGACCATGATATGTGTTAAGATGTTGCTCATATACGATTAAAAACAGTCCATTTACCTGCATGACTGTATAAAACTGAAAATGTTACTACATCAGGGAAACTGTACTTGCTAAAATCACACACACACAGAATCAGGTCATTCTCATCTTGCCGTTGTCCTTCAGGACAGTTGAGCCTGTGGGATGTGGAGGGATGCAGGTTCCTGTCTGTGCTGTCATTGGACGCCCACGTGCGCTGTTGGAGGCCGCTCCGTGGAAACGATGTGTCGGTCCTGCTCGGCCTCAGCCACAGCCCCGCCCTCATCAACGTCCGCCCTACACCCAGGATGACCATCGCAAGGAAACAAGTGTCTGGGGGAGGGGACCTGTTTGGAGAGTCCAGCAGCAGCGAGGAAGAGGATGTGTAGGACTGTGATGTGATGAAGACTGATGACGAAAAAACATTTGATCACTTCTGCAAACCAAACAGAACTTTATGACAAGAGAAAACAGTAAAACTGGCAGTGAGTGGAAACGAACCAAGACCTGCATGATTATACTTTGTTTTAATGAATATAAAAAGAAATTTACACAATAGTGATAGTGAAAACATAAAGTCCACAAACATGACATCTTATTCCAGTGTCAACAATCATCTCCTCAATTAAATATCAATCTCTTGTAAACATTTTTAAATGTGAAGGCTATTCTCTACAAGCCATTATAGTATAGAGGCAGACACTGATTTCAAATATCCGAGAACATTTCGTGAATTATGTTTTATGAGTTGAAATTAAAGGAAATGTTCAGTGCTTGTTGAGTCGAAAACCGAAGAAAATGAGGACTATTTGCAGGAATATGTTTTTAAATCAGGGATATAAAACCAAAAGATGTTCTTTTGCCCAAGGTCAAAATGTAAAATTAAGTCTCACAAAAAGCAAAACACTTGGGGAAGACGGCAGCTTCAAGCAGATGATTCTTGGAGCAGCTGTTCTCCCTGCAGACCACAGATCAGCTGTAGTCCATGGGAACAATCAGAGATGGAACAACACAAGTTCTCAACTCGTCCTTGATTAATAAGCGCTGCTAGTCATGGTGTTGGATTGTGCTCTTACAACATCACATATACTGTTGTCATCTACCACTGATCGTCGTAACCCTCAGGCTGTAGACCTCTGAAATGAGGGAGGGGCATGGGGGGGTCACTACCTCGACCGGCGGTCTTTTCTGTTCTTGTCTAGGCTTTTGTCCATGGTCTTTTCGTTGTCCCCTCTGCATTTGGGGCAGTACCACTTGCCTTTGGGCTTGTAGGTCAGACCCACACATGAAAAGTGGAACCATTCGATTGGACACTGTTCGTTGTCGCAGCCAATCATCTCGCCATAAGACACCTGCTCACAGAGACAGTAGGTTGGCTCGTTGGGGTCGATGGCGAAGTCGACCGGCGAGGCGTCGCGCTCCTGCTTGGCCTTGCGTTTCTTCTTCTTCGCAGATTTTGACTTCTTCTCTCGTGGCTGTGGGATGGACAGCTCCTCCACAGGGTCTTCCACCAGAGAGCCGTTGGCTGGCGGATGACTCGAGTCTCGACTCTCGCTGTTTCGCTGGCGTCGTGGACGTCGGGCTGAGGTGCGTTCAGGGGCAGGGGCCTCTTGTACACTGGACCGGCGCTCTGTAGTGAGCCGCTCAGCCTCACCCGGCTCCTGGAGGCACATGGAATGAGAGTCCATCTGCCGAGAGCGGTTCTCCACCAGCTCCGTCATCTGAGTCACCACGTGGATCTTCTCGTCGCCCAGCTCCTGGCTGATGATGAGCGCACGCTGCAGCTGGATCTGCAGGCGTTTTCGCTGAGCAGCATCCTGCTCACCTTTGTACTTCTCAAATACCTCATCCACCTCCTTTAGCACCTCTGCAAAACACAAAGGACTATGGTTAAAATAGAACATTAGAAGTCAACATTACACCTGGTAGATGAATGTGTTGTTGTTTTGTCTGATTTATTTATAGGTTTATACAACAATACAAGACTGATAAAAAAAAAAAAAAAACTAAAATGTAAAATGCAGTTAAAAAGTATAAAAAACACAGCATATGGAATAAAACCTGTGAGAACATGCAAAAATAGCCAGATGCAGTTTCAGACCCAATGCATCCAGATGTTTTTCAGTGTCTGATACCATATTTGCACATTAAAATACAGTGAAACTTTCTAGACTTATCAGAGGGGTCAATATATAATTGAGGGACTTTTAGAGGCCATGGGATATATCTTACGCACACCTTTATTAAAAGTTAAAAAAAAGGAATGTTTTTATGTTCATTATGATCATCTCTTTAAAAATTCCATAAACAATCACTTATGATTAAGATTATAATTACTAAATAATTAATGAATGTCTCTATATGCTAAAATATCAACTAAATAACCTTCCAAATTTAATAATAACCTTGTTCTAATTAGCTAAATTATAATAAAATGAACTTATTAGAAAAGTGTTTTGATCGTGTTCTTTTTATTAAGTTGAAATTATCATGACATATTTCTTTTTGACAACATATCCAATTGTATATGGAAAGTAAATTATATCTGTCTGAGAAATCCCTTTCAACTAAGTTACCTGTTACAAAAACACCTGTGAAGGAAGTGTGTTGAGCCCAAATCACATGACCTGCTCCACATGATGTCATTTCCTCCTGAAGAAAAGACTGACTATGTTCTTTCTCCTGTTTCTTAGTTATTTAATAATATTATGTGAGTCAGGTTTGTATTTAATCACACTTTTAGGTCAACAGTGTTCTATAATATCGTCATAAATAACTTTCAATTGAAGTTTTACTCATTTGTATATGTGATATTTTGGAGAATCGATCTATAAAATGCCATGTGGTGTTATGGTTATGTTGGTTTTAGGCCTGAAAACAGCTGTAAAGGGAACTCAAAAAGCTCCTCAATTATATATAGACCCAGAGATCCCACATTAACTACTGTTTATTACTGCATAATCACAAACATGCATATTTACCAAATTGTTGAGATGGATTTGTGCAAAAAAATAATATTACAAACAATGAAACAATATGTAAATACAGCAAAATATCCAGTAGCTGGGTATGGTTCACATTTATAAACATTACCTACGAAAACTAGGTGAATGCAGACGTAATTATCAGCAAAGCTCAAATGATGTGTTTTGACAGAAAAACCTGCTTGAGCAAAAGTTTTACAGAAGTGTATGTAAAACCATGTGTTAAATTTACTGAAAACATGCATGAACATGAAAAAAGAAATGCTTAAAAGTTTAATATGCTGAATATTGGTTACATCAGTACAGGTACTACAGTAAAACAAAGATATTCTCATTGTTTTTCCTTGAGTAAATGTCGTTCTAAGTCTTTATGTTTAACCTCAAGAAAAGAAAAAATAAAGAATCATATTTCTCTAAGTCTATAGTTATATGTCCTGTATATTTTTATTACATATTTATATTTAGGCTCCTGATATATTCATAAAAGTATTTATTCTGTTCATGTAAACCAATTTCTGCCACTGGGAAGATACGGTCCCATAATAATAACTTTCACACACTGTTTTTCAGTCTGTTTGGAGGGGGTTTATTACCGTTTAGAGATGCTGAATTATTTTAGGAAGGTTTTTCATTATTTCTAGATACAGAGACATTATTTGGAGACAGTAAGTTATTGTTTTAAGATGTTTTGTCTTATAGCAGAGGTGTCAAACATATGGACCATGAACCAAAACCACCCCACGGGATGTATGTTTGACTGAATTTACCAAATATGAACATTACAGTAAAGATGTTAACATTCAAGGGTGTCAATTTTTGGTCAGGAGCCACATATAGCCCAATTTGATCAGACCAGTCAAATTATGGCATAATAATCTATAAACAGTTGTTTAATGTGAAAAAAGTTACATTTCACTAAGAAAAAATTTACATTTAAAAAACACAATAACTTAAACATAATACAGTTGCACTTATTTTTATTTACTTTTTTCCCAGATTATACTGGGTTCCGATGTTTTTCATAATGTAAGTCTAGTTTTTTTCAATATAAAACAGATTTATTTTTTATAGGTTATACTGATCTACAAGTAAAATGCTTCTGGAATAAAAGTAATGAAATTTTACCATGTGTGAGTCACTGATAAAGAAAAATTTAATCAAAAATGCTGGTTGGCTAAAGTTTCCAAGATACAGTCTTGAGTCAAAATGTGAAACTTGAGAATTAATGAAAGAATGGGTTTAACTTAAAAGGAATATTTGTCTCAGAGCTACCAGATCTACTTCAAAACACTGTCTGCACATGACAATACATTCACTTTACAGGTTCTATCTAGTGGGAGATTTAGAAATCGATTGTATAAATGTACATAAACCAATATATTCAGGGTTCATGCATGATTTTAATGTCAAATTCAAGCTCTTTTAATGGTCATTTTCAAAATTTTCCAGCACATCACGTTATCACTGGTGTAAAATACATATCTGCAGGAATACACATGATTTTTTCCCACAATGATGTGTGTTGTATTATATAAACACATAAAATTACGTTTCATAATAGCAAAAACTTTAGAAATCAAAGGAAAACACAAAGTTTTATCCAGAAAAAAGGAAACCACTTGGCATTCTTCAGACACACTCGCACTGAGACAATGATTAAAATAAAAATGTACCTGGAGTCAACCTGTAATTACCTGATATGTATGTATGAATGTACCTGATAATTTTCTTTTTTGGCAAAGTTTTATTTTTAAAAATGTATCACCTCTGTAAGTAGATTTGGCTTTCCACCTAGCCTGGCAGAGTTAATATTAAAAACAAATTACACGACAGAGTTGGAATTACAAGCACTTAAACTAAAATTCAAGTACTTTTCAAACCTTGAAATCACAACATTGAAATTCAAGGCTTTCAAGCACCTGTATGAACCCTGTATATATGTGTAATACACTTTATCATATACCTTGAAAACATCAGCAAACCTGCATTTTTGTCATTTGTTTTCCAATTAACCTTATGAATGAATTTAATTTAATTAATTTAATCTCTAAGGCAGATAATTTTTTTAAAAAAATGAGAAAAAAAGTAGACCAGATCTATCAGCATAATAAACTAAAGTTTGAGAGTCCCTAAAGTTCAGTGGAGTTAAAGAGAGGTTGTTTTGAGGCAGAGGATGAGGAAGATGAGGAGGGCTGAGCCGCAGTGAATTCCTGCCTACAGGAAATGACGTCACGGCAGTCAGATGTTGTAGGGGGTTGCCTAGTAGAGGAGCTCTCCGGTTCTGCGGTTCACGCTCGACGGAGCAGTGTGCTGAGCAGACACCGTGGAAGTCCCGGAGGATCTGTAATCCAACCTCGCCTAAAAAACAATCTAACAGAGCTTTAAGTCGAAGAATGAGGCTTGTGTGTTGATCCAGGGTGTAAATGTACGGAGGCTGCTGGTACCGTCTGCGTCAACACACCGCAACAATGAGGACTGTTTTTCTCTACCTTACTGTGGGCTTTTGTTAACAAACGTCAGCAAATCTAACATTCTTCCACATGTGCCACAGTCTCACCTCTGTTAACACCCCTTTTGTTCCTACCTTTTACACCGAGACGAAATGTGGCTGCGAACCGGCGCTCTCCGTTTTCGAAATGTAACACCAGATTACATAAAAACCCCACGGTGCTTTTCTGGCAGTCCTCGCCGAGCACAGGTCCACGCATAAAAGAACACATCTAACCACCCGATGCTGATGTGTACCATCTATCTTGTATTCGGCACATATTCAGCCCATTTAATGCATTGAATGCACCTATGTGGTGACTATTTTTGTTAGAATAACCATGTGAAAACACACCGTGGTGGGCGGTAGTGTTCACTGTGTGTCCATTGAAAAAGTTCAGATTTTATTGTGACACGGAGATGTAATGTGGATTATAAGACGCCGAATTTCTTAATAAACATAGAGTATTTAGAAAACGCGGTGGTTGTGGATATAATGCACACGTGTGTTTGAAAAGAGAGAATACGCTTAAATCTGCGGGTTTTCTCATGGAGTTTGGTTCAGCGCACGAAACAGACCGGAGCGTATCCGGGTTGAGCTACCTGACTTGTTTATTTAACACATGGCTCGTCGATATAATCGGACACATTTTGACCGATCACAACAGTGTCCATCGGAGGAGATGTGAACAAGGGAACGATCGGTTTTTGCAAAATGGGAACACAACTGGCGCCTGCTCCACCATTTCAGCACACCCTGCCAGACTAGACTACCGTCCGGGTTTAGCAGATTTACACCAAAAACTGGAAGAAAACAACAACATGCGTAAGCACAATACCTTGGTACTTTGCATCAATTTCCCGAAGCAGAGAAACATTTCTTTGTATGTCCAAAGGCAGGGACTCCACACATTCCAGATAATCCTCCACATAGTTGACCAGTTGTTGCGACTTGTCGGGGTTTGGATAGTGATGGCCTAACATCGTCTCTACGATGCATAGAGGCACTAAAACAATATGCAAGAAATCTGACAAATATACTGTTAAAATCCAATGCTTGGCGACTTTGCAGCTTGTAGGGCAGTTCCAGGCAGCAGTTCACTTCAAACAAAACTCAGGCCACTGCGCATGCGGGAGTATTTTCCTTTTATGGTTTTGTACAGTTTCCTCTTGTTTGTCGTCAGGGAGGGCGGGGCCTGTTGGGTTTAAAGCTTCGTGATTGGATGAGGGTGATCTCATTATCATAATATTTTCCCGGGAAATTAAACCGAGAGGCGCAGTGTAGTCTCTACAGACATAAAAAACTGAGACGAGGAAGGTGTTTTTCTCCACTAGTAGTAGGGTATTTTATTGTTAATGCAGACACATTTTCATTCAAGTAGAAGAACATATATGTTGATACATGATCTTTTTTTAAGTACAAAACTCTACACATTAAACACACTGTTTATTACAAAAATCATCAAAATGTTCATCTGGGTTGCAGAAACATTCGGTGTTTTCACATTCACAGTAGTGTGTGTTTTTGTCTAGTATAGTAGAAGCAAGATTATTGTTAATGCGTACATATTTTTCCTCAAATAGAATCACATATATATTTGTCAGGGAAAGTCTGGTAAAAGTAAAAGTACTGAGTCAATATCTTTATTGCAGTGAAAGTAAAAAAAAGTGCAGCCTTTTACATTATTAAAGTATGAAGTTGTCCTTTGACATTTCTTTCTGCGAAAACATGATTTGTTTTTGTTAATGCTTCAAACTATTCACTTTTTTTTGGCAAAACTATTAAACAGTGTCTTTTAAAACCAAACATTTCTTGAAAAACTCTTCAAATGCCTTGAATATTTTTTTGTTTAATCATTACATACACCTCATCTTTTGTGTAAAGTACAAACTACACTTTTTTTTTTACTGACAGTGTAACAAACAAACACACATACATGCACTTTAATTGAATTTAGAGTCTATTTATCATAGTTATCCACATGTGCATTTTTAACATATTAACATAACATTTACATGACGTCACGACATTTTTGATCTGCAGTTCAGTCTCTCTTTCCTGATGATTTTGTGTTGTTATATTTATTCTGAATCAAGATATCCACTGAAATAAACCAAGTCAAGGACAAATTATTTGTTTTATATGTTGAAATTGCTTTTAGATCTTATTAAAGTAGGATGCAAAATAAAAGTAAGTGGATTATAAGTGGAGTAATAAGTCTGCTTTGAAACCGAGGAGTAGATAGGAAGTCTTTGTGTTAAAATGCAGAGTAAAAAATTGTGTAGAAATTAAAAAGCACAGTAATAAGGTATTTGTACAAAGATCCTGCTAATCTCATAATTATAAGCATTTTCATTTTGATAAAGGCAAGAATTATTTTCATATCTATTTATTTTAATATGTAAAGAAAAAATCCCTCTTAATCCTTTGAATAATATTTATGAAACTTCCTAATTAACTTTTCTCTACATTTAAGTAGATTTAAAATCTTCTATTTTCTGAGGTTAATATATCAGAATAGAGAAAAGATAATATGTCATTGACTGAATGTAACAATAAGCATCTACAAACACTGTCATTTGCTAAATGTGAGTTCTTCTAATGCATCTGTGTTGCAGATAATGACAGTGTTTTCATGTTCACTAGCCTCTGGACATCCACATCTGATGCTAGAGAGCTGAGAAACGGCATCACTTAAAGGCTCATATTTATCTAAACCCACTTTTATTAGTCTTTGGTTCATTTATTTGTGTATTTGGACCCTAATAG
>JAPSES010000102.1:7361936-7380172 GCA_029822895.1 Maxillicosta whitleyi
GATGGTAGGGGTCGGAGGGGACGTGTAGTTGCCCCTCCGAAAGTTGAAGAGATGAAAGTGGGGGGTTATGGGAGTGAAAACAAGAAAGAACTGGAATTTTACTGGAACATGGAAACAAACATAAATCACTTTTCATTCTTAATGGTATTATCTTTACTCCTTCTTTCATTCATGATCATCAATCATTAATTCTTTTACTCATGCAAGAAGAGTGACTATGTATGGTATCTATGTTTGGTTTGTATCCACAGCTGTCCCGGGGCAGGCTGACAGAAGCGTGGCTGCCATTTAGCGCCTGCTGTTCCTCTGACCACCACCAAACATTCACACACCACTCTGAATGACACTGCAGGCAAGGAGGCGGACTAGGACAGAGCAGGATTTGAACCCCCAACCCTTTGGTTATTAAACCATGGCGGTATTAAACAGTTTGTATTAGTAGGTGGTTTAAGTTGACAGTGGATGTTTGGGTCTTTCTGGTTTAACACATTAATTGGGATTTCTCTTTCCTGTTGGATTAAAAATATGAACATCTCTTAATGGTAACTGAAACTGAAAAAAATGGCAGCAAAACATAGGGTCACTTTTGTTTAGCATATTTTAAATGACACACAAAAAAAATGGAGAACACCTGCCATAAAATAGGACGAAATGAATTCTACAAAGTGAAGAATCTCAGGATAGTTTATGTAAGTTTACATTTTCAGTCTAATTCTTTATTCCAGTCAGTCAGTGCTGTGCAGAATCTTAGTCCAAAACCCGTTTCAAAAGAATATAAATCACATTTTTCTCCTAGTGAATACATTTTCAGACAAACAGGGTCAAACTGAAATGTGTTTTCATGTCCATAGGAGCAGAAGTGACCCCCTGCCATGTCAGGAATTAGCAGGCGGTCTGTCAATGAACAAGCCTGATGTGGTATTGAAGATGTTAAATTAGACCGTCTGATTTCTCTGCAGGAGTTGAATATATCAGTCACCCACACACAGGCTTTCTCACATAAATGTAGTCAAGTGAAAAAGAGCCGGTGAGTGAATACATCAACTGGGTTCCATTAGTCAAAACACCAGCTGATCTCTGGTAAAAACACCCCCTGGCAGGGACTCTCAAACCTGATCCTGGCCCACATGTGAAGTCAGCAGTTCAACCAGTTTCTGTTTTATCGGCACAAATTCAAGCTTCTCAGGCTAAATAAAGTCAGTATAAGTCATGCAACAATACTTAAAAATGAAGTTATTTGTGTCAGTTTAGCAATTATCTCTGTATGGGATCAGGAAGATGTCATAATATTTATGTGCAATTGACAGATATGTGTCCATATTAGCCCGTAGTTGTGCAAAAATACATAGTTGTTCAAAAAAAAAAATACATTTGTAAACTCTTGAATGAGTTCAATCATATATAAAAGGTATTGTGTGTATTTTATCTGTCAGATTTGGAATGAAAAAGATTTTCCATCAAGAAATGCATGTTTATAATTGCACTTTCTTCATCACAAATACAAATTCACCAAAGTGACTCTGCTGTCAAATATATGTCACCACTTCACAGACATTATTTATTGAGCAGAGGATACGTTGGTGCATGAGTTCAGGTTCCCTTTCTGCTGTAAGATCAGGCAGGATCAATGGATGGTCGACAAAGTCAGAGAATGAAACCAGGTCAAATTAAACTGTACATTGTTCTGATGATGGAGAGTGAACCTGAACGCATGTATTATCTGTGGAATCCATCTGCTCAGTAAATAAAACCTGTGTGTGGTGACGTACTTTTGACAGTAGAGTCACGTTGGTACATTTGTATTTGTAATGGAGACAGAGCAATCGAAAAGGTGCATGTGTTTGTAATTCTTGTCAAACATTCATTTTTCTGACAGATAAAATACACATAATGCATTTTATTTATAACTTTACCGTTTTTTCCACAACTACAGACTAATATACCTGCATTTCTATCTTATGCACATGAATATTTTGACATCATCCTTAACGCATAACACTGTGTATTATGCTGCCTTCACTTGCACTTGATACTTGGGTTAAACAGTTTTGGACGTGTCATTTCTGCTATTATTGTTTAATGCGAACTGCGTAAATGTACAAATCATTAGCTAACAGCAGCAGAACATTAATAAAAGTATTGTTTATCTTGATGAATCCATCATTGCTCTCTGCCAGGTTGAAAAGGTCAAAGGTTATTTTTATCTTATATACACATACATATGTGATATCCTTCTCCAAATTGTTATATTCCTGCAGCAGAACTGCTCACTTTGTTTACAGAATATGCTGTGCATTACGTTCATATTTCATGGCACAATATACACTTTAATCTTATTTAACCCTGATGTTCAGATGTAAATGTCACAACCTGAAAAATTGCAAGATAATCAGATAGCAAATAAGTTGGATTTAATTCACTAGGTAAAACTTTGGACTGTAAACCAGATGAATGGGGTTCAATTCCCAGTCAAAGCAACACTTTATTCTGCAGATTGGTGCCGGTAGATAAATCTACAATTGGGTTTTTGATCAAGTTGATGTGTCAAGTCATCAGTAACAAGTCAGGTAAGGCAAACGTGAGTTCTACGTCAAGTCAAGTCATAAAAAGTGGGCCTTGAGTTTGACCTGAGTCAATATATGACACAAAAAACATGACAAATAACAAGAAAATGCAGTGCAACAACCGCAAGAGGCTTTTGATGAATGAACTGGATTTAATGCTTGAAGCTGTTTCTCAAGTAAACTATGTCATTTTCGCTGACATGTCCCCAAAAATGCATTTCAGTAAAATACTGAACAATGGCCACATTGAGTTTGTCACTTTTTTTTGTGTGTGTTCTTTTCTGTTTCCAGTGCGTTTCTATTATTGGTTGTGCTGTTATATTGATAATGATGTTTTTTCCTTTAATATTTCCTGCTTGAGTGTGTTTATCTTGAGGTCCAACACAGTGTCCTCACTTGATACAGATGGAAATGCAGCAAAAATGTGTCTGATGAACCTATTTTCTTACTGATCACAGAGGAATATAACTACATTACATTATTTGTTGGTTATAAAGTGCTAAATGTGACCTATTCAGGCTCAGAACAGACTTCAGTATAATGGACATAAATCCACGTCAGGCCTCAGATGACCTGCCCTCATGAAAAAAATATAAATAATTGTAAACTGACTTTGAGTCTGTTGAAGTATTGGTTGAAGTCCTTAATGGCTCTTTGTGCTGATATCCAACATAGCATGCAGCTCGCCAGGCTCATATCCCAGCAGGCCTTGCAGGTTGCAGACGAAGCGGTAAACGTAGCGTTTGCCGGCCGTCTTGCGGATGATGTTCTTGTCGTAGTAGTAACGCAGACCACGACTCAGCTTTTCATAGTTCATTTTAGGTTTGTTTTTCCTCCGACCCCAGAGCAGGGCCACCTGGAAACAGACAATTTATCTAGTGAGAAAAAGATAATTCAAATTCACTTCAATTGTCCCATGTTTAGAACCCAAGAGTGTAAAAGTCACTAAAATTGTGATTAAATAAGATGATCTAAACCAGTGATTTTAACCTTGGTCTCCTGAAATTTCTAGTAATTGATTAAAAATAATAATAATAATAAAAATAATAACAAAAAACAACTTAATAAAAATATATGATGAGTTAGAGACAATCCCAATACATAAAATACATAAACTGTGAAGATGAAACAGAAGTATCATATACTGTTTGTTCACTGTGGTCAGTTTCAGACGCTGTAGCTCTTTCATATTTCATAGTTTATTTATTATTTGTTCAGTATTAATTCTCATTCTTGTAAATACAAACTGGACTGACTGTTGATATCCTGACCAAGGAAAATAAAATACTTACTTTGTGCAGTAATCTGAACCTGACTTTTCTGCTTCTGTCCATAATAATATACATTAAATAGCCTAAATGTGTCTAAAATTTACATTTATTTGCAACATAGTATAGCGAACTATTACATGATCAAAATCAAATTAATTTTAGCAAAAGAAATGATGTTAAAATGGGGTCAGGAGTCAAAATAGGTTGGAAACGACTGAGCTACATGTATGTAATTGTTTTTAAAACGTCAACATCAGAGTTTATCAGTACCAGGTTAAGGCCTCATTAGTTGCTTAGAGAAGAGAAGTACATAAATATGCTGTTTATTTACAGATATTCACTATTATTATATTTTACCCCTCTATTTTGTATTAAATTGTAAAATTATTCAGTTTCCTGGTGTTGTCCTCATGTACAGCACCATGTTTCTTTTAAAACTTCTTCTTCTGTTCTTGTAACATCTGTCTACATCCAGGTTTTTTTTTATTCACATGACTCTATTTGTGAAAAAAGGTCTTTCCATTGCAGTCTTGCATTATATACCAATTTCGCAAACACCTGAAAGCCACCTCTTGCCAACGCAAACACTTTTAATTTAAAAATTAGAGTTTTGTTGAAATTGTCGCTTTTTCATTAGGTACATTTTTATGCACAAGTTATATTTGATATTTGAGGGTCAGTGGAAAAGCATCTACTGATGTTGCTATGAGTGAGAACACACTTTCACTCAGCCTTTTACTCTTCATAATGACTTGTTCTCTCACCACTCCTGATAAAGCAGGAGTGACAGCTACATCCTCCGTCCATTTTAAAGTTGTTCTTCTTATTCTGTTCCAGCCTGCAGACTTCAGATCCAGGGGTGATTCATGGATTTGACTGCCCCGTGAAAAAAATACCACTGCAAACAAATATACCAATGTGCAGGCATGGATCAATATTCTGCTGAAAAGTGATTTTTATCATTTTCTGCAAAACTAATGATAAAGTTGCAACATTTTAACAGTATTCGATTGTTTCCATTTTTGAGAGTGTTAAGGTGAGAGCCCTGTCCTGTGTGGGTTGGGCTGGGGGGCTAGCAGCCCAGGTGTGGATAATCAGAGCCTGAATCCAGTGGGAGCGTGGCTGTCAGGTGTGTGGCAGGTAAGGGAGCTCTGTGAAACACTTTGAGTGGATTAAAATACATGGGATTCACTGACTGTGGATGTGGATGTGAAGCGGTTTAGATGTTGTTTACGTTGCCTGTGTGAAAAAGGGAGGCCTCCCCCACAGTTAGTTTGTGTTTCTAGTGTAGGTCTGACACTAGTCACGTCTTCCCCAGTGTCAGACTGCTGCTTTGCTTACAGAAATAATCCACCTGTATTGTCTGGCTTATGTTGGTGGCTTGTATTGTACATGTGTGGTCACCTGGATTACTCTGCCTCTTTAATATACTGTTATGATTTTTAGCACTTGTACTGTATCAACTGTATTCAGGCTTTTTGTTCTACCCCACTATTAAAATGAACTCACTGTTAACTTCACTCCATTCTAACTGTTACCTGAACCAACTGAAATTTACTTAGTCTTTATCTTTTCTTAAACAGGAGGATGATCTGTGGGATTCACATGCATGTGTGGTAGGCCTGTGGTGGTGGTCACATGTTTTGTTTGTTTTTTGTAGTGATCATTTTATAGTCTATATCAGGGGTCATCAACCCTGGTCCTCGAGGTCTACTATCATGTATGTTTTAGATGCATCCCTGTTCCAAAAATGCTTGACTCAAATAAGACTATTGTCAAACTCTGCAGAAGCCTGATAACAACAGGAAGAGGGGAAACTTCTGAAACATGCAGGACTGTAGATTTAGGGTTGGTGACTCTAATGTCTTTTTCATTATGTGTTTGTTTAGTGAGGGTCTGATGGAATCTCCCTGCAGAAGGTACCCTGCCCAGCCTTAATTTTAACCTATTTTATTATGCATCCATTTAACTCTGTATTGAAAATTGTCAAAATCAAAGGTAACCTGTCTTAACAATCAGGTGCTCCAGCATATCATTTTAATTTGTTCCTCAAACTAATGCATGTTATGCTTTCCTTGAACTAATAAATCTGTCTTTGCACTGTCACTATATAAAACTTGTCTGAAATGAGGGTCAGGGGTTAGACTCGCAGGGGGGTCGAACTCCAGTCCTCGAGGGCCAGTATCCTGCATGTTTTGGATAAGTCCCTCCTCCATTACACCTGAAAGCCATTCCGTCATTATCAGACTTCTGCAGAGCTGAATGATGAGCTGATCAGCTGAGGGTTAGGTTTTTTTTTCCCTTTTCACTAATGCAAAGTGTAAATAGGATTAATGCTTGGATGATGGGTTAGAAAATCTTGTTCTAAAAGATTGAAAAATGTCCTATTTTCTAGAGTTTAATGTTATAACTTTTCTCCCCCGGGTCAGATCTACCTCATCAGGGTCCGTCAGCTTGAACTCCCACCCGTCTCCTGTCCAGCTGATACATGACTGACAGCTGCGATCGGTCAGGAGCTCCAGTAGAAACTGCCACAGCTGAATAGGACCGCTTCCTATTGACAGAACATTGTATGTTGTACACTGTTGGTCACTGAATTCAGCAACTTAAAGTAATGTTTTATGGTTGTAAATGATTAACAAAGCCCTCGGGTAAAGAACATCATTGCTGCTTTCACTTAAAATAAACAGTGGCATCAGGTTTTTTTAAAATAATTATAAAAAATAGGACATGACACTGTGATATTAAGGGTAATTTCTCCTTAAATAGGTGATGTCAAATCTAAAAAATATAAACAAAAAACGGACCCTTCTTGAAATACTTAAGGATTAATGAACTATTTATAGCTAAAAACAGCTGTGAGTCAGTTCTATGGAGTTAAATGTATTTTCTTTTTGCTCACCAGTGTATCCAGCGAGGATGGCAGCTGGTATCACTGCTCTTCCCAGGTTGGTTTTGTTGCCCACATATTCTTTGAAGCTCTTGTGCTGCTGTGTCAAAGTGAACACTTCTGTAAATATAGGCTCTTCCACTGCTGGGTCCATATCATGGTGTGGGCCGGTCCACGACAGAGAGCCCACAGTGTCTGAATCATCACTGTGAAGAATCTCCACCTCTGACTCAGTCTCTGTGAACAAACGCAGTAAAAAGCTTATGAGTGGCACCATTTCAAAGGATTAGATGCTGTAGTAAATCTGATTTTCATTATATTTTAAAGCACAGGTGTCAAACATGCGCCCCGGGGGCCAAATCTGACCCACCTAAGGGCATAATCTGGCCCCTGGAATGACTTTG
Organism: Maxillicosta whitleyi; assembly: GCA_029822895.1. Taxonomy (NCBI): domain Eukaryota; kingdom Metazoa; phylum Chordata; class Actinopteri; order Perciformes; family Neosebastidae; genus Maxillicosta; species Maxillicosta whitleyi. The sequence goes on from JAPSES010000102.1 coordinate 7,369,066, forward strand.
TGAAATGCAAAAAGGTATTGACAATAATTTTAGTTCAGGTTCCACATTGATACCAATTCAATATCATAATAACCTATAAATAGTCACAAATCTGAATTTTTGTCTATGTAAATGTAAATATTTTCATGTATTTAGACTAAAAACAAAGCATAATTTTACAAAAAATCTGAATTACCTGAAATGTCTTATAAGTATTTTAATAATATTCCACCTGTTACTAAATATTTTGTGTATCTGTCGATCCAATGTGATCTGTTAGTTATAATGTACGTGTGGAAATGATAATAGAGATTATAGTGTTTACCACATTCTTTGAAAGGATAATTTGTAGAGTTAAACATTTTCATCATGTCATTTTACTTTTTTCACTGTAAAATATAAAGAGAAGTGTAGAGTTGACATTATTTATGTATTATTCTGTCATTATTTTACTGTTTCGGCCCTCTGCACATCAGATATAGCTGAATGTGGCCCCTGAACTAAAATGAGTTTGACACACACCCCTGTTTTAAAGCATAAGATGTGTTTTCACCTGTATTTCCCTCAACAGAGCTCATGTTTCTGTTGTTTTCTTCTGTTTTGATCTGGTAGTAATCCTGATGCTGAGCAGTAACGGAGTCCAGACTATGGAGGTCCGTCCTCTCTGTGAGACGATACTGAACGTGGTAGCTTTGTTTGTCTAAATGTTCCTGAACATAGTCGGGGTAGTTTTCTGAAAAAAAAAAAAAGAAAAGAAAAGAAATCACAGTTTACAATGTCATCAATGAAAACAGCATGGTCACCTGATCTTTATCATTATAAATGTATTGGAAATATGGTTAAAAAAAAAAAGTCAAATATCATATAAGAAACATTATTCACTGTACCTTTATTGTAATCTAAGGGCATCAGATTAGTGGATAATGAGGAACTGTAGTCATATTCATTTTCTGGAGATAAATGGAAAGGATTTTGGTTCAGAAAAATCAGAAATAATTGGTTACATCACTTTTAAGTATATAACAGAAACATTATATTAAATCATTTTTGAAAAAAAGTGCCAAGTGACAACAATGGTATAACATCGAGGTTGAAATAACATTGAAAATTTCAATGTATATGAGAAAGGATCAATGCACATTAATGAACATTTTAAAGTAAATGTAAATCATAACCCAAGGCTAATTTCCATCTGCAGACCTCTGGGCAAGTTGATGTCATACACAAGAAAAAAACACAAAATACATACAACTACAGATACCATAAAATACAAACACTATAGAATACAAAAATGCACAGTGTTAGAACGGACATGTAGTACAGATAATTTCATATTTAAAATTCACCTGTATTGCACATACCGTTAGCCTACACGACATACGGAGCAAAAACATGTAACAATGATTCATTTGTGATTTCATCTGTCAAAATATCAGCACATTTGTAGATTGAATGTTTGCTTCAAACCACAAAAACATATATTTCTGAACCAAAAATGTGATTTATATCAGTATTTCTAAATATGTGTAAATGCTCTAGACATTATTTATGTTTCAGTAATATAATAGCTGTTGCTCTGGTGTTGAAATAATAAACTAAAAATAATCTTAAAATGACAGGTTTGGATGATAATTAATGTGGTTCCATATTTTGTAGGGTGCAGTGACATCTTCACACTGCTGTTGGAAAGTTTCCTCTTTTGCACATCTTCAAAAGTGTTCATTGTTGTTTTTAATATGTGTTTCAGGTGTTATTTTTGACACAGTTTCCACTTGTCTCCAGTATTTATGACGCTCTAGACTCAAATTAATGCACTTTCTCCAAACACCTGTTGGGTTTTCACCTCTCCTCATCGTCTCCAGATGTTCCCACAGGATCTCTCCGGCCGTGCAGTCTGACATCAGACCCAGAAAAGCCTCTCTGTCCAGGACACACAGCTCACTACCCTGCAGACCCCTCAGGTCCGAACCCAGGCCGTGCAGACCGAACTCACTCTGGCACCAGTCCAGCCAGTGGTTGACCTCCCTCTGGGACCACAAGTCTGGATCTGGACGTTCACAGGTATGCATTAGTACCGTGTGCCTGTAAGACCTTCCAGGACCACTCCTTTAGGACCTTTAAGGATAATGTCATGTGTCTTTACCTTGGGGGAAGTGACGCTTGATTCTCTCTTGGGCGAAACCGGCAAAACTGGCTTTAACTGCCTGGCTGAGGACCTCTTTACTGGTCGGGGTGAGAGGGGGGACCTCCAGAGGGTCCAGCTCTGGGACAGCAGGAAAATATCCAAATACATTTAACTCCTTATATGTTCACATATAGTATAAACAGTCTGGTAACAAACCCCCTTACAATAACATATATTCACATATGTTGGAATATATGTTAAAAGTTTTACCATTAATATGATTCCTGGTGAGTATCTGTTGACATTTTGCATTTTAAATTCTTGTGCTTTTATTATTGAGTTTTCTTGTGTATTATTTTTTATTTGTACCCATCATTGTCAGTTGTGAAGCACATTTCCAACAGCTGTTTGGAAAACTTCTATACAATTACAAATGTAAATAACATTTGAACAAAATGCATGTACTTTCTTACTGCTTAACTATTTGTAGTGCATACAATATTTATATACTTGTATATGCAAATTTGTGTTTTTTTACATTTAAGGCCCTACATATTCTTGATTTAAATGACTAATAAAGACAGATTCGTTGTGCATTATTTGCAGGTTTAAAACTAGAAACACAAATTACATTAGAAATGTTTATGATTTAATTGTTACTTTATTTTAATTTTTACTGAAAAATACCTATATCATGGAAAGTCAAATTTCCACATGTTAATTATTCCACATCTTTGCACTGCAAACAATACAAAGTAAGTGTTTTAAAGCTCAAGTTATATGATAGCGCTCAGGAAATCACATTAAGCGTGCAGAAATAAATGCAAGAAAGCTTTAATCTTAAGTTATACAATCTGTCATATTCACAGCAGGAACAGCATATGGTTTTACTGGTGTGTAACAATTTCAGTGAATAGTTAGAATATTATCATTGTAAATGAGAAGCTGTTCTCAATTGATTTTACCTGGTAAAATAAAGGTTTTAAAAATTAGATGATATTTCAGTCTTAAAACTCTGAAATATTACATATAAATACTAAAAATATTTTACATTATCTTTTAAATCTCTGAATATATATCTAATAATAATGTATGTCTGAATATATACAGTATATGTTCATTTATACACACACATGAATATAAATAAATTACAGGTATTATAATATTGTACCTCATACTTAAAATACAAATACAGATAAAATAGTATAATATTAGTGTGTCCTACCGTACATACTGCAGTCCATAACAATGGGTGAAGAACTGGGGTCAGGAGGATGAAAAACTGAGGTGATGAGGGGGAAAGGGGGCTTTCATACAAAACATGGACAGGAGGAGGGGACAGGTGGTGATGGACACCTATCAATCATGTGGATGTGGGCGGGGCAGAAGGCGTAGGTTTGGGGTCAGGGGAATGGGCTTTTTCACAGTGTGTTCAAAACAAAACATGAATATTTGACGCTATTTCACATATTATTTACTGTATTTGTATTTTATTTTACTATCCGCACACGGCAGGTGTCCTTGTGTCGAGTTTATTGTTTTGCAGGGGAGTGATGCAGACCAGGCTTGTAATCAGTAGGGGCTCGTGTGGGCGGAGCTTCTGTGAGTGTCCACGCGCACACCTGTAACCGTATTGTCGCGCGGCAGTTTGTGAATGGATCCACTATCTGGTTGTGTTTTGGAGATTAGAGAGGTGAGCATTTGTCTTTATTTCATACGTGAATGTAGAGGGGTTCAGGTGTGTGTTGTGTAGTTGTACAGGTGAATTTATGCAGAGATGCGTGGGGGGGGGGGGGGGGAATGGGTCTCGCGCACAGGTTCAACCCTAACCCAAGGCCGAATGTGGTAAAAATAAATAAAATAAAATAAGGGCACTGGTTAAGTTTATAGTCCTGACCATGTGCTTCAAAATGTGTATATATGGACGTTTTAATGATTTATATATTTAAGGTTCAGCTCATTTTAACTTCTGAAAATTTGTCTTAAAAGTCACGTGACACGAGCTCTGAAATAGGCCTATACCTATTTTTTGGCTCTGTAACGATGCATTTTCCATCTAAACCAATGAGATTATTTAAACTTAACTTTGGACGAAACAGAAACTTTATTCTCAATAATAGAGCACCTCTTACATCCGTTAATCACAAACATTAAAACTAAAGGTTTCTCTGGACAGAAGGTGAAAAGCTGTTGTCTTAAAAGTGTGTGAGACAAATTTGAAGTAAAAAGAGCAGTATTTGTGTAAAATACAGGGAAATGGTAAGAGTAAAAGTACTTTAAATTAAATAATATTCCACTACTCCTACATGAAAACCTGACTGTATTCCAGGGCCTGCATTGCCCTCTGCTGGATGTTAGTGCGAGGTGGTTTATAAATTGAAATGGACATATCGAACATTGGATTTAAATAATATTAATTGCTAATTATTTTATTTTTGAGGTAAAAATTTTCCGTATGCAGTATTTCCTGCAGCAGGATGGTGTAGGCCTATATGGGGTTCATCCTGCTGAAAGCCCATTAAATATTGTGACCAACTTTGCCAACTGTGACCAACTGAAATGGTTCAAAACATCCTTAAATAACTCACAAAATGTTTGATGCATTTACGATGATTCAGACCTAATTTAAAGTAAATTTAAAAATCTGACCGGAATTAAGCATAAAGTCTTGACACTGACGACCTTCTAACAAATGGGTTGAAATACCTCATTAGACATTTATTGATACCGTAGGGATTGTTTGGAACAATGTAAGTCAAAAATCTGACCAAAACAACATGTTTTTGAAGTACATAATATAACCATATACTTGAGCACCAGGAGGCGCTAATGACCCCCTAAAATGGTGCAAATCACTAATTGATGACTTTTGATTAAAAATAAAAATAACAAAAACTATTACATAAATCCAAAAACCTGATAAGTTGATTTTTTCAGAGGACAGAGTGTAGTCTTACTCAACCTCCAGAGTGCACTGATGACCTAATAAATGGGTTGAAACGCCCTCATTAAATGCTTTGGTGGTGACTGCTGGACAAATATGGTGCAGCATGTACTGGAGGGATGTGGATTTTAACCCCCACCCTTCATATTGACTGAAGGTGGAAGTTAATTAATCCCAAATGCATCAAAACAGTTTTAATTTTTAGGCCAGCTTTTACTAAGTTATGTTTGATAAATCAATATTGTTTTTCTTGCCTGCATCATTAAAATCCTGCACATTTTTCCTCAAACAGAATTGAGACTGACCTTTTTAAATCTAGTCCCAATGTTATAATTATCTGAACTATGAAAAATTTCCTGTTGCCAGGAATTAAATACGCTAATAAATAAATACACTATATTTTGCTAAAAAAAAAAAAAGTGACAATTTAAGATTTAAAACCTTGGATACAATTTTACACAGAAAAGCACAGATGGAGTCATATTTTGTAATGGAGGCTTGTTTATTGAATATAAAATTAACAGTGAAAATATTAGGTTCAGTGTTGTGGACAGTCTCCAAAGACAGCGACACAGCAGTCAGACAGGCATTATCCAGTAGCTGAAGCAGTTACAGTACACCGAGCGAGCTGATACCCACAACTCACTATGTTTAACACACACTAACACAACACAGAACAAACACACATGTTCAGTCACTTAGGTTTCAGGTAGAGAAGGCATTTTTTTTCTTCCTCTAACACAGGTCACTTATGGAAACACCAGAATGGCAGACGGGCGCATGCTGTGAGGAGGAAAACACACAAATGGATACATTCAACAAACACCAGGTAATGTGGACTCGGCAGTTTAACTTTAATATGAAACATTAATAATCTGCTGTGGATGTGGAGACACGGCTTCCTTCCAACACCTTCTGGTCACAGTGCTGCTTCTAGGCCATAGTTTTTCTCTTTCTGTTCTGTCTAAACCATGGAAGACACAAAGGTTTGGTACGTTTAACAGTGCTGAGGTTTCCTGCATTTTCTTAATGGGAATGTGGTTAGAGGTTCGCTGTTGTTTGAAAACTAATGTTTCATTTCATCAAGAGTTGAAACGTCTAACTCAATAAACCTGAAACGGGGGCTACTTTAACCCAAACGCAAAGTTTTCAACCAACAGTGAAAATATATTTTGCTGGTGCCCATAGGGGAGTACTCTGAGTAAGCTCACTTCAAATAAATTCTACCAGACGAACAGAAGTAATACGAGTTATAGAGTAATCTGAAGAAGTAATGCCACCGTGCACTAAGCTACAGGGGTTTTCTGTGGTGGTCGGACCACGTGGTGAGCTACAGAAGTGCAGTTTAGGGGAGATCGTCCGGAGCAGCGATCTTCTCCAGACTGGGCTCCATGCCCCAAATCTCCCTGGCGTACTGGGTGATGGTGCGGTCGCTGGAGAACTTCCCACAGCCAGCAATGTTATGGATCACCATCTTGGTCCACTCTTTAGGGTTCTGTCAGAAAAAGATGAGAATAGCGTGTGTTAAACGGCAGAAAGGAAATCTGTATGCAGTAGAATAGTGCTGTAGAGTCCACACAATATACCGGATAGAATCTAGTTCCATTTTCAGCGTTTAATGACTGTGTGGGATTTCCTGATCCAAATTGAGGAATTGGATATCATTTTCTGAATTAAGTTTTTTGGTGTTTAATTACCTGCTGTTTCATAGCAGCTAGCCCAGGAGCTATGACCAATGCCAAAATCAAACCACTTCAGAAAAATCCTGACTCCTATAGACTTACAGTAGACCTCTGACCTCCTGTGTTTTATTTAGATACTGTAATAGGTGAGCAGTGATCCAGCTTTAAAAAGAAGGCTTTAAGGTCTGCTATTATGAGCTTTGATTGACAGGTCTGTACGACAGCTCACTCTCTTGTCAGGTCAGATTTTGCGTTTCAACGTATTTAATTAATTTTATTTTTTAATTACCCAGACAACTCAACTAGAGTTATAGTTAAGTTACAATAATGAGCTAGTGTTTAGCATTTGTTGTCTATTTCAAGCTCCTGTAGCTCCACCCCTTTTACTAAATACAGTCACTTATGGGTGACATCCTTCAGTTTACCGTCTGTGTAGCATTACTGTCACCTACTATGAGTGAATGTGGACTACACTTAATGTTTCCTTAACTAAAGCAAACTGACAAATCAAACACTGCCTTTAACAAAGGATTGTTTTTGTGGTGACCATAGGAGAAGACGAAGGGTGTATGCAAGCAGATGCATTCTGCAATGTCACCACTAGATTTTACTCATTTATCCACTTCAGCCATGTTGAGCCGCATTTCGTAATTAACGTCCAAAATGTAATAACTTTTTCACTTCATTTTGTAATAAAGCTGGATTTTGTAATAAATTTTAATTAAAACAAATCTGGAATTTACAGAATATTCTCTGTTAATGCTACCTTTTGAATAGTGTACTGATAGTAATTGCTAAGTACTGCTACTAGGCTAATACAGTGATACTAATAATAGGTGTAGCTTTTACAAAAATAAAATACAATTAACAAACAAATAAACTGTGCTTTAGAATTGTTATTATGTAATGCACCATTTCCTAGAGAATAAAAAAGTTGCAAGTGCATTTTGTAATAATCTTCTCAAAATGTAATAATTTATTTTTAAATGCAGCTTTATTACAAATTGAAATGAAAAAGTTATTACATTTTGGACGTTTATTGCAAAATGCGGCTCAACAAACCTTCATTATTAGGATTTATTCATGTATAGAGCCAATACTTAGACTTTAGCTCACCCTCTGACATACTGACCTTGTAGAGTGCACTGACTTTTTCTTGGCATTTTATGTAGGCCTCGTAGTCTGCAAACACCTTGAACCTACAGGACAAACAGTTAAACATTTTACAAATAGAAAAAGTCATTCAGTTGAAGGCCAATTCTTTTACGCAGTTCTATAACAGTAATGTGCATGTCTACTGTGATGATACAGCTGACTGTGGAAGTACAAATGAGTCGTTTGTGTGCACTGCTCTAACCTGTCGTGGTGCATGAGCATGTTGACCAGGTCTTTGAAGAGGTCATGCTGGTCGGGGCTGAAGAAGCCTCCAGAAATCTGATCCATGGCCTGTTTGAGCTCTGGGATGCGATTGTAGTAAGACATAGCGTCATAGCTGAAAACAGACGATGTGATCACGATTGGACATCACTTTAAAATAGTCAGGATTCTGGTCATTAGTGCAGTTTCAACCTTTTGTTTTCATCACTATTACCAATTGATATAGTGTCAGATGTAATTGTTGATAGATCTGTTTTTAATTTTTCTTTAGTTGACAAACCATGTCTTTCAGATGTTTGCATGCAACAAAAATGCAACCACAAGCATAATTTGTTAGAAATAATATTACATCAATACAAAATGTTGCATTTATTAATAACATTCCCTGATGGAGCATTACATTTTTTTTTTTTTTTTTAATTATAGCAGTGTTATAAAAATATTTAGTTAATTTAGCAATTAGTTGCTGTGGAAAGATACCAGGTGCTGAGTTTTAATGCAGAGAAAGTATTAAAAGTACTGAATAAAAATACTTCACAATGGATTTACTCATTTAAACCTTAACCAAGGTGCTTGTAATGACAAACACCCTAAACCAAACAGACATTTAATTTGATTCAAGTAAAAATCAATACATTGATTATACAATTTAGTTGGAAATGATTGTAATTTATGTAGAAGTCTCACCCCTTCTTGTCCAGAGCTTCCACATCAGGCACCCTCATACCAAAGATGAAGAGGTTCTCCTCCCCAGCTTCCTCTGCCATCTCCACATTGGCGCCGTCCATAGTGCCAATGGTAAGGGCGCCATTCAACATGAACTTCATGTTCCCGGTGCCAGAGGCCTCAGTGCCTGCTGTGGAGATCTGCTCCGACAGATCAGATGCAGGGATCACTGCATGACAAACATCAAGACCCAGGATAGTGAGGCTAACACACAACCCACATAAACAAAGGACAATGTTGTTTCACAGATAGAATGTACATATTACGTATATATACAATAAGGTCATGAAAGCCTCACTGTAGATCAGTGGTTCCCAAGTCCGGTCCTCGAGTACCCCTATCGTGCATGTTTTAGGTATTTCCCTCTTCCATCACACCTGAAAGCCATTGCATCATCATCAGGATTCTGCACAGCTGGATCATGAGCTGAACTAATTGAACCAGGTGTGATGGAAGAGAGAAATATATAAAACATGCAGGATAGGGGTACTCAAGGACTGGACTTGGGAACCACTGCTGTAGATGACCAGCTTATTGAACGTCAGCAGAATCCATTTTTACCCTTCTCTGCTAGAGTGACCCGATAGTTCTCTAGGAAGATGACCTTCAGGCGATCTCCAACCACAGGGTCGTTATTGACAATGTCTCCAATCGATGTGATCAGCTTGATGATCATCTTGGCAGTGTGGTAACCTGGAGCTGCCTAGACATACACAAGATGAACCATGGGAAATAAAAACCAAGCCCCAACTCTAATGCAGATTGTGGAGTATGTAGATGTTATTTTTTTTTTAAGAATGACCATAAACCAAATGATCTCCACGTTACATAAAAACCTGTTCAATGTGTCAAATTTAAGAGCAGAAAGTACAGTTACTACATAATCAACAGGAAAACCTGTAAAACAACTAATGTAAAGTATGCAAACATGTCCAATGTCTGGAAGTTACTGACTTTTCCTCCAATCATGATTGTCCTAGGGGTCCATGATTTGTTTGGCTCCTTCTTGATACCTTATTAAACAAATAAAAGACATTTGGTTGGATTTCAGACCATATCTTGTTGATTAATATCCAGGTATAAAAAGGAGCAGCACCCACGGTTGTACAGCGTGATGATGTGCAGGCAGTTGAGCAGCTGCCGTTTGTACTCGTGGATCCTCTTCACCTGGACGTCAAACATGGAGTTGGGGTTGATCTTCACCTTGTAGTGCTCTTCAAGGTGGGCAGCGAACTTCATCTTGTTCTCCTTAAATTTGACATCACACAAAATAACAGGATAAATAAATGCAAAAACAACTCTGACACCTTCTTTCTTGTTTTTTTTCCCCCTCACTTGTTTGACTTTAGCAACGTCCCGAATGAAGGCGTCATCATTCACAAATTTGAGAAGCTTCTTGAGCTGGTCCAAGTCCCGGATGTAGTCCTCACCGATCCTCTGGAAATGAACCACATATGAGAAGAGTTACAGCGAAATGTACTACAAACACCTCTCTACCAATAAATCAGTTCATTAAGGTGAGCAGTAACATGTTTGACCAAGATTTGGGAGAACTGGTCATTTTTACTTAAACAGTCCTGGTCAAACTTGTGGTCTTCTCTGCATTTCCATGGACAAACTCACCTCTGCGATCACCTCTGCCAGACCAGGGTTGCACATCACCAGCCAGCGCCTCGGAGTGATGCCGTTGGTCTTATTCTGAAACTTCTGAGGATCCACGTCATAAAAATCCTTGAACCTGAAGGTCAACAGCCACAATCAGTGAAGTTTAGAATTTATGTACATTAGTGTTTGGAATCTTCATTGTAAGGCTGATACGATACACATCTCAGTACAGCACCTCTGATCCCATATATTAAAGCTACACGTGTGGCACCTTGTGATGCGATTCACACTCAAATCATGAAAGAGAACGATTAAACATTTTCTGATTAAACACATTTCGTTCTGGTTAAAACGATATATAGTTCAATTCAATGAGCTTGATTATTTCACACAAAAAAAAACAACATTTCTATACCGGCCGTTTTCTCCACTAGCAGAGGTTGACCGGTCCATGGATTCCTCTCCTCCACATCCCTCTGTCTCCTTCCATCTCCATCCCCCTCATATCATCCTCAACCACATCCTTCCATCGTCTCACTGTCGTCCCCTCTCTCGCATTCCTGCCCCCTCCATCGTTAACACTCTACCCATTTCCGTATCCTCCCCTCTTCTCCACACATGTCCATACCACCTTAACCACACCTCCATCGGCTCTACACCCCCCCTCTG
>JAPSES010000102.1:7387892-7415547 GCA_029822895.1 Maxillicosta whitleyi
GCATCCCCACGCGCGGCTTACTTTGGGGTCCTTCTCGTAGTAGTGCTGCTGGGTCCGGATCCAGCGGCCCACCAGGTGGTCCCGGACGGTGTTAGCCAAGGCAAAATAGTAGTCCCTTTTGGTGGCCACATTCCGGTCCTTCACCAGGGTGAAGTGGAGGTGCCGGTTGAAATTAGTTTTCAGGTCCGAGACGTTTTCCACACCGGCCAGCCCACGGACGGATATCTGCTTCCGCTTGTCCTGGTCTGTCAGCGGCTTGGACATGTTGGACGACTGATTATTTCACCTGGCTGCCTCTCCGAACCTGTTCCGACTCTCCGCTGAGTGCACACGGCCACTGGGAAGAGTCGGTCCAGCCTTTTTTATATGTCACGTACTCACCGTCAAGTCACGTAGACGGGAAACGCGCACTTCCGGGTTACGTCACAATAAAAGCCCAGTATACGTCCTAGCTAGATTTAAAAGTGCGTCATACTTCATTTAATAAACACATTACATCCATCACAAATTAAAAAATACTTCAATACTTAATAGGAACAGTCGTTATGCGCAGTTATGTTGGTATTTTACACCGGTGGAAAATATTCAAATAAAAAATATGATATTTTAATTTCTGGCTAAAATACGTCTCAGACACAGTTATTGCACTTTTTTTTTTTTTTTTTTTTTTTTTACCCCAATACGTTTTAATAAAGTTACTTTTAAAATAGATTCACACAACGATTAAAACAAAAAAACAAAAAAAAAAAAATACATGCAAATGCAAAAGTTTAAATATTTATAATAAATGGATTTAGTGCAGCCTAGAAGTAAAGTACACGCACTCTTTTATTGTTTTATTGAACCTTTTTTTTCTTTCACACCCCTTACATGTATTTAAATATTTTTCGTTAAAAGGCCAACAGTACTAGTCGCATTTAGGCCTATTAATAATAAGAAAATTATTATTCTGTTTTCTAAATGTAGGCTATGTATTTATGCAATTATGCAATAAAAACAATAGCTGACAGTATAATTCTAGAGATATTTACACATATTCAAAAGAATTACACGTCATTGTATTTGTAAAATCATAGATTAGAGAAAAAGATTTGTTTTTACTTCTTTTCTCTCCATAAGTAACATGCTGCAAATAATATGACCTTTTAGTATTACTAATCTGGTTATATCAAATATGATGATTTGATAAAGTGCTTTAAATTGCAAATAAACTGCATTATGCCTTTCTACATTTTTTCTTTTTTATGCTTAAATTGCAAAAAATAATATATTTTTGTATTTCTATGGTGGCATGTTTACCCACGAATCTTCATACTTCTCCAGTCTGTCATTTTATAAAATACTGCAAATTTATTTTTGCATTACTACAGCCTTACTTCCGATATACAGACGGTAAACTTGACGGAATCTGCGAGTTTTCTGCTCATAAATAAACTACCTAAAGACGATGCTGTACCGTACCGTCACTGTCCGTAATCCAGTAGTTCAGAATTTGAGTTATCATTTTTTTAATAAGTTTTTGGTGTGATCATAAAATATAAATTCCCTTTAATAAATAAATAAAATAAAAAAAATATATATAAATTTCCTTATTTATAATCAGCAACTTTGTCATTAATGCAAACTGAGGAAATAAAAGCAGGAAGGTTAATAATCATTCTAAAACATTTCAAACACAAACGTAAATCAGCTGACATACTGTTAGATGTAGCTATTAATAAGTGTGGATGTTGGGGTGAAACACTAAAGACCTGATCCATTCTTTTTCCACCACCTGTTAGTTTGACTTTTTTTTTTTTTTTTTACCAAACATTCTTTTTATTGTTTTCACATTATAACAAAGAACAGTTTGAAATTGAACCCATAAAGAAAGACCCAGTGCTACTTTTGTAGAGGTTGCTAAATGATTTCTTTGTCTATATTTAACCTTTAAGTAATTTATCTGCATCTATGGTTATATTATACTCTTTATTTTGTTTTTTTCCTATATTTTATTCACTAATCATGTAGATGTTCATAAAAGCTCAGATTAAAGTTGATAGCTATTATACCTAAAAAAAGAGAAAACTGAAGAAAAACTGGATCTTTTCAGCAAATCTATCATTAACTGAACATAAACAGTGTCTATACTTATTTCACAGGCCACATTTGGCCCCTGGGCAACATGTTTGAGACCCCTGATCTAAAGTGTGTAAGACGTGATCAGTTTGTCAGGGCTGTGAATATGAGTTATGGTTTAAGTGTATCAAATGAAAGAATGTTCAACGCTATTAGATCAGCCTGAAGATGCAAGGACACCAGCTTTCAGACATGTCTCCAAAAGACAAAATCTGTATTTTAAGTTTGTTTACACTACATATAGACAAACATATTAATACTGGGGTTCTATCACAGATACTGCAGACTGTTTATACCCCATAGATGTGAAAAAATAACACACAAAAAACTGGATAAACCTTTAAATGAAGCCTTTAAAATAGTTTTTCCACAGATGTTGGTGAGTCAAATGACAGTCTCCCTTCCTTCCATTCATTTAATGTTATGCAATACTTAAAAATCTGCCAGTAGTGCTTGGGAAGAAAAAAAAGAATTTTTGGCAGGAATGGTGGTGGTAGTGGGGGCACACTTCCATGAGCAGAAACCAGTCTCCATTCAACAACAAAAACGTGAAATGGATCAGTTTAATTGCTAACCAAGCAAGAACTCAACAGCAACTCATTCAGGCAAGCTCCAGATTACAACAGACCGATTCCAGAAACAGAGTAAAACTAACAAATCTCTTCTCTAGTAACATCAGGGACAAATGTGGTGCGTCTTGTCCTCGTAGAAGCAACACAAACACTGCACGCAGCTTCTTGTAAGAGTCGAGGGAGATGCACAAAAACAAGGATATATAAGATTGAACATTCAAGTAGTCCAGGAGGTCTGGAGCGAACGCCAAATCCCCTTTTCAAACTCAATGTCACAGCTGAGACACAGGCAAATAACCAAAGAGAAAAAAACAAAACAATAAAAACCCTGGGAGCTTCTGGAAAACAACTTCAAGACAGTACTACAAAAAGATTTTCTGACAGAACTAAATACACTTCACTGCTCATTATACAAAAATATTAATCTTATTCAACTTATAAGCCAACAAAAGGAACATGACCAAGAGTAGAAATTTGTCACTTCAGTTTGAGGTGTTCAAAATAATCCATGCATCTTCATATAGTGAATCCAATGAAAGTTTAACATTTTTTTTAAGCAAAATTGTACTGTTTAGCAAAACAATGTTATTTGCGGCAGTTCATGTGAGCGGTTTATTTGGTTGACAATTGACATGACAAAGTACGGTAGCAATTCAGAAGATCTGCCTGAGCAACCGTGTCCGTACGCACACAAAGAGCTTTGTGTTAATACAAACTTTAAAAACAGGAAATTAGGTAATGCAACTTAATGTATTGATCTAACACAGCCTGTTGTATCAGATGTTCTCACAATATCAAGGATCAATAAAAAATAAAGCACTGGTTATATTTTCTGTGAGCAGACATCGATGCTCAGCATATAACTTCAGTCTATTGGATATCTGCTGAATGTGCTGCAGGACGACTCCTCTGTGGCCGGGTTAATTCTGGGGAGGGGGAGGTGGTGGGGCGGGAGGCATGCCGAACGGCGGCATGCCCGGTACCCCCATCCCCATCATGGTGACAAAGTTAGAAGGGTCCATAGGTGGTGGAGGTGGCGGTGGGGCGTACATCATGCCTGTTGATCCAGGCGGTGGGGGAGGGGGAGGAGGAGGGGCACCAGGGGGCAACGGGGGCTGGACTCCGGGGGGAGGTGGTACCATGGAGGGGCTGCCCATGGGCGGTGGGGGCTGGGCCCCAGAGGCTGCAGGCTGTTGGGGTTGCTGCCATGGAGGTAGCGTGGCGGTGCCAGGGCTGGACGTGGTGGTGGTGTCTGTGGGACGGACAGGCGATCACAGTTACTCTCAGTCTCCTCCAACTCCTAGTCAGTGTTTTACTTCAGACTACACAGAAACCAGTTGACAAGAAACAAGTTTAATGCAAGACCAGCTCTGGACATGGACTTATAATGTGAATAAAATGATATTGAGCAATGGTATGTGTTTGCTGGGAATTTTTCTTTTGTTACTACAAAGCCTTTACATTTAAAACTTGTAATCTAGGCATTTTCTTGTAGGTTCAGTGAACCTTGAATTGTATTAATGACTAGGCACTGAAGATATCCAGTTAAAAAAAAAAACTGTCAAAAATATTTATACTAATTAAAGCATGCATGGCTCACTGTTAACACACATTTTGACTGTGTTGAGTAATCAATTCATAGGTGTAAAAATCAATGTCAAACCCCATATCAAAGGATTGAAGATCTTTAAGAAAAGCTTCAGAAATGTCACATTCTTTCGCCATTTACAAATTTCTGCTGCTTGACTAAAATGCAGCCATTCTTTAATGAAAGGTTTTATTGTTTTCAGTTCTTTGATTACTGAAGCATGTCAGGTCTATACTTATTTCAAATTAGAAAAAAAAAAAAACATAGTGAAGCCAAGAGATTTGCCATAAATGGAAATAGACTTGTGGTCAACTAACCCCAGTTCATTACATCTTTCAGCAACACATCATTAATCTTGAACAGACACTGCTTAGTATTTGGGTCACTCCAATTCTCAACATCTACAGTCTATTCAACAACTACAGAGTCTTAAGATGTTCCTTTTCTTAATATATAGCAATAGTTTTGTGATGCTGGAATCTTTAGTAAAAAGTGCTGTAGCTATTGTAGCAGACTTTAAGAACCCCACAACACACATAACAGTTGTGCATCTAACTATGGGCATGATTTACTAAAGGTTTACGCGTGTAAAAACGTAGCAAACTTTACTCCGCATGCAGAAACACGTTGAAGCTGATCTATTAACAGGACTCACTGAGGATTGCATTTCTCAGATGGGCAAAATAGCTGCACAACCCATCTCACCCATTTGATGAATATGCAAAATGGGTGTTTCTGCCTGAATGTGCAAAATTATTGGTAAGTAAATGCAAATATTTATCTAGTGTGCGCAGTGTAATTTACCAAAAGTGAAACTGAATGCAGCGGCTGATTTTGTTTTTTGTTTTTGTGGCGAGGACACAGCATAGGCCGTTCAACCAAAAACAACGCAGAGGACAAATCTGTTCTGATCAACATTTTTGGACTGGCGGAAGGAAAAAAAAAAAGGAATTTGAGACATCCCCCCAACTTTAAGGGCCTGCCCCCCATATCCGGTTCCACCAGTGGCACATCACCATTAGGCTAAGACTCGACTCCCGAGAGGTGTCTCTTGCTTGTAAATTAGACCCTATGTGTAGTGGGCAGTGGATGAATAGTTTTCAGACACGGTCTTTGTGTGTTCTTACTCTGTTGCCAGGGTAGCGGCGTACTGGTGGCCATGCTGCTGGTTGGAGGGGGAGGTGGAGCCTGCTGTTGCCATGGTGGGAGGGGTCCAGAAGGGGGAGGTGGTGGCTGGTTACTGGGAGGGGGAGGTGGAGGTGGCATCATGCCCATTGGTGGAGGCAGCAGACCTACAAAGAAACAAAGGACAGAGCCCATTTTCAGAAAGTATTCATATATAACTATATTTCAAGCTTTGCATTTTCTGTCCTCACCCATCGGATGTCCGTGAGGTCCTGGACCCTGGCCCATGGGAGGAGGAGGGGGCTGCATCCAGGGGGGAGGCATGCCATTGGGGTTAGGGGGCATAGGTGGTCCACCCATGCTAGGCATGGGGGGTGGGAAGTTGTGGGGTCCTCCAGGTCCACCAGGCCCTCCATGCATCCCATGGAAGTTTCTGCTCTCTGTCGGGCCAGAACTCATCCATGGAGGTCGGTTCTGCTACAAAACACAAAGTTCACAATTCAACATTAATTCAACTACTCCTTTTAAACCTGTAATTCTGTAACAAATTTCAACAGGTTTTGAATAAGATAAAATTTTAATGCTATAAACCCACACTCACCCTAAATCTGTTACAAATGTTAAAATTCCATAAACAAAATCAAGTATGAAAACATACTGCATGTATACTTTAGTGATAAAGCAAAATCATCAAGTTCCTTGTGGAAACTTTAAGGACAGACTGGAGCCTTTTAAGTTTTATGATACTGCTTTGTGAAGTTGAGTTCACTTCAAGTCTGGAATCATTCTTCAACAAATGTTGGCTTTTCTGATTTGATCTGAAATAAAATCAAATTTGTCTTTGTGTCGAAGAGTTCTTCACATCTTCAGATTGCATGTTTACTAACCGGTGGTGCCTGGTTGTTGTTGTTGGGTCCTGAGGCTCGAGGAGCTCCTGCCGGGGTGCTGGAATGTCCTCCTCCAGATGTGGGGACAGGTGCCTCCCCCAGCTCAGCCATGAGGGACAGGTACTCCTTGTCCATACGAGCTTTGTCTTGGGCTGACTGTGGGGGTTCGCCACCAGTTGCTCTATGGGCAGCGAAAGAGCTGCAAAGAATAACAGCAAACATTAAATATTCATGACATAACCACATTAACCCTGTTCACCAGAAACCTGGTCATGTGTTAAGTGTTCATTACCTGGTGTACTTGCAGTCAGAGGAGATGTGACCTGCTCCACCACATTTAGTACACAGGGTGGTGTTTGTAATGCTGCGCGGCTCAGAGTTTTGCCAGGGACGAAGAATCCTATGACAACAAAAAGCCACACCATAAGTATCGCTTATCATGACATAAAATTTTAATTCTCTCGTCTCCAGAAAAACATTTCCTTTGGCATTATCTGCATAAACCTGCTGGACTGACCTGTTGTCATCTTCCCTCAGAGTGCCATTGAGCCTGGCCAGCTCCCTCAACTGCATCTTGCGCAGGTCGTTCTGATCCTCAGGTGTCTCTATACCTTGTTTTAGGATGTTCCGAATCTGTCAATTCACATTTTTGCTTGTTAATTTACTGTGTATTCACAGGCCTTTCCTCATTTCCTGACAATTGACTCCTGATGTTCTTGAACAGGGAAAAGCCCTTGTTTCTATGGTATCACATCATGTTACCGAAGAGCATGAAAACAAAAGCACTGAACACAGGTGGTAGGCTAACCTGCTCCACAGCTTTCTTGACATTCTCCATTGTGTTGGCAGTGACCAGGGCATGTAGAGGCTCATCTTCCCCTGGCAGCATTTGTCCATCCTTTCTGCCCACCTTCCCCTCTTTCACAGAACCTTTACCACGGATCATGATCTTGGCACAACACTCCTTCTCAATATTCTTCAGTGTATTGCCACTGTTCAAAAACAAAGTAAGAACAGAACTTAACAACCCCTCTCTTTTTTAAAAAATTATTTATTTTTACATAAAATTGATATATTCAACTTACCGAGGCCCAATAAGCAGGCCAACAAAGTTAATCTCAGGATATTCATCTTGTGGGATCATAACTTTGTCATTGACTCTGGTAGCTGGAGGTCTGCAGGACACGGACAAAACAATTAGTTTTAATAGTAACATTTAACTACTTCCAAATTTTGCTGGAACATTTCCAATCTACACACAGATGTTTTAGCTCGTCGATTTTTTTCTATAAAAACAATACAATTTTAAGGGTTATACTGGTCTTTCTTTTAATGAGGTTCGTTGTATCTTTATAACAGTACACTACCCCTGTAATGAATATATTGTCCAAAAGCATTGGACAGTTACACAGGTCTAACATGTAGGAAAAATATACAGTAATCGATCATGTGTTGACTGAAAACCTGGATTTTTTTTTTAGTAGTTTTGTTAAAATTCTAAATGAAGTGTTTTAAGCATGCAACTCTTCTTAACCATCTGTCAATAAATGTAATGTTAAGATTAAACTGTTTTCCTAAACCTTCTGGAGATTTGGATTATAGCACTGCAGTATACAATATACTTAAATCATTATCGTGAGTAATAGGCAAAATATAATTTCAGACATACCGTTACAACTCTTGCAAATGCAAGTCATTCCCTTAGGTAAAATGGACAGTGAAACACAGAAAAGTCTTCAGCCACCTACATAAACCTAAAAGCTACTCACAGATGAAATAAATCTTACTTATAATCTGCAGGTGGTTTAAAATCGGGATTGAGTCCAACCATCTCAGTGATGAGGGAATGGCGCTCCTCCTCAATCTTCTTTCGCGTGCGATACTCCCGGGTGTTCAACCTCTTGCCCTCGCTGTTATAGATGGGCTCAGGAGAAGGAGACCTGTGGGTGGTGGCAGACAAAAGACAGCAGAGATATCATCAACACCCTTGAGGAATGGAACAGTCCTAAACAGCAGTCACACAGACTCCTACAGCTAACTAATCTTTTAACAATTTTAAATCTTAGTCTTAAATTTGTAAGCACTGACATGTCTTGGATAATATACTTCTTTCAAAAGTGGATCGACTGGTAGACAAGTCCATCCTCAGACAGACTATGTGACTTATGGCCAGTGCAAGAAGAGCAAACGCAATCAAAATAAGTTACTTAAACTCTGCACTGATATTTCAACAGCTAAAGTCCATTGTTTCCTCATAGTTAAGGATAAAAAGGGCAACCAAAGTAGTATAAGTGGTAATAAACCCAATAAACTGAGGGGGCCTCAACCACAAAAGAAAAAAAAAAAATGTATATATATGTATATATACATGGCCATGGCTAAACCTGCATACAGGATTGTTGGCCTGCAGGAAAGGAAAGTTGGAGGTAAGAAAAAGAAATCAAAGCAAAATTTGCACTTCTAAGCAGAAACGCTGGCTTTGAGAGTTGCTTGGTGTTGACGTGGCGGTAGAGGTCCGTACCTCCCCTTGGATGCTGAAAACCTGTGTTGCTGCGTTACGGAGGCTCTGTGCTTGAAAAAGGGTTAGGTTGACGTGGGGTAATTTGGGTTAGAGAAAAGGAATTATGATTAGATATCCACCTTTTCCTAAGCTCCCCCATCAGAGAGCCACAATTGTGTCCACATGATGTGAAGAGTAAGAAAAAAAAAATTGGTCTTTCTTGTTATGCTTCCAACGGTGACAACCTGAAACACCCCCAGTTGGTTTGGTCACATTGGATCGGGGAGTGACTTATATGAAAGATGCAGCGGCAATCAACTTTTTTGGTTGCTGTGGAAATGTCTGATTATGATGAGAAACTCTATACAGTGTACAGATGACAGGGACTCTAGCTAGCAAAGGTCAACTTCACACACTCTTCAGAGCAAGCCACTTCCTGCGGGAACAGATCCTTATAGAAGCTAGGTTATAAGCTGGCCATTGCTTTTTCTGGCAGTCCAGAGGAGAGACTGGAACAGCCCCCCTTCCCCCTGGGTGGAAATGTTTGAAGCCACATTACGGGAAGACGAGATGACCAGCAAAAAATATAAGTCTGAGACAAAACCTATTATTCACTGGCATGATTTGTCAATCAGTAGCAAAAATAATATCTATAAAATAAAATAATCAGGCAAGGTATGATCCACTGGGGGAGCTTGTAATTTTAATCACAACTATTTTAACTTTAAAATCTAACACGTTAAATGTTACCGATTAAGAAATAAACAAACCTGTTTCAGAAGAGAAGTCTTAATACATTATGCATCATTTGTATATGAAGTCATATATTCACATCAGACACATATAAACAAGCAGGTGAAGTGAAACCATGATGCATAAATAGTAGGAAACTAAATCTGAATCACAGAAATCCAGTAAACAGGTGAAGACAGTTTGGATACTTCTGATAGAACTTCAAATGACTTCAAGTGTTTAAATGATTTACTAAACACTCTGTGTGACTAAATTGATCTGGATTTAAGGTCAACTAGCCTTTTCTATAGCTTTCAACAACATCTGATGGTCTTCCATAGCAGATTTCCTCATGGTATTTGCTGAAGAAAAACATATGATGCAGCCAAAAGCTTTGTGAAAAAGCCTGAACACCATTTTAAATATAGATTGATATTTTCAGGTGTCGATATGAACATTCAAAAGGGCTTTGCCTGCTGTAATCATTCCTCCTGCTTAGAGCTGCTATTAAAAAGATACCTCACCCTCACATTTTAAAAAGACACGTTTACATTATGTTTTGATGGGTGTCCCCATATTGCTTGACAGGACATATTATGCAATGCTTCTTCATTATCAAAAACTGAACAGGTGTATACTGTATATTTTGACAAGTTGTGCATTTGCATTATTGTATCTCAGTAGTTTGCTAGAATGGTCAAATTGAGAACAATATTTCATTTTAATCAACATAAGTTCATTTGGTCACCTGTCAATACCACAATACCTCATTTAATTATATTAACTTTAACTAATTAACTTGGAATTCAGACTTGGATGGACTTGCATTAAGCGCAAATATCACTAAACATAATGTAAATAAAACATCTGTAAATATGATTTGTAGATTATTTTGGTAATGAAAAATATTTCCATTTATCCCATGCTATTTCTCAACATTTTTTGTTTTTTGGGGGAAACACCAAGCAGAGAGATTACACACTGTCTTTAACAGCCACTGTGAACAGGATGAATCATTATGGCAAGCAATGGGTTCATATGACCTTCACCTTTATGTGAAATTTGCCCAATTTTTTTGTGCAACACTCCAATTAAAACACTTTATGTAATTGTTTTGGATGAAAAAAAATATATGTACCACAAGTCAAGATTATTTTAAAAGCAAAATGTTCTAAAAAAAAATACATCAAGCAGTTATGTCAAAAGCTTAGATTTGTCACTGATACCTGTCTTAGCTTGATTTTCTCTTATCTTACTTGTTCTCCCTTTCAGTATTCAACTGGTGAATCTGTCAGCACTAGTAAATGTACAATCTTGTACACTTACTAGCTTAGGAAACTGAGTCCTTAGAGCATCATAACTATGGAAATATCTGCTCAATTTATCAAAAACAATTAAGCTGTCCTTCAATCAAAAGAGAACTAACTACATTCTACAGCTGGCAACTAATACTACAATACAATCTGAGGTTAAACTAATAATCACATATATACTGACAACAGTAGTCTTCCAAAAAGTCAAGAAGGTAGAGAAAATGTTACTGTTCGTGGGATTTAATCTTTTTCCGACCTGTCCTCAGGGTTAACAGGGATTCCCAGGTCTCCTGTACGCAGTTTACGAGTCAGGTCTTCAATCTGCAGTTGGACTGGAAGAATTCAGGTTAGGAAAGAAAAACAAGGATGGAGAGAAATGTGGTTACCACAACAACATCAGAGACAACGCTCTACACATTAGAGCACAGTCTCACTCATTACTGAGGTAAAGACAAATGGTGAGTCTGTTAAGTAAAACAAAAGGAGATCACATGAGCATCTGATAGGACTCTAAAGCATGAAACCACTTAAGAGTAAAACGTCATGTAATATAAATATAAATATGTTCTACAGTAATTTACATTAGCATACACAGGACTAACAGTCTGTCAGGCAATGATAAAATGTAGCAACACGTCAGTCAGTGATTAGACTATGAATCCTAAAATTGCCTGCCAAATAACTTATTAACATTAAAATGGTATCAAGTTTAACTGCCACAAAAGGTTTAAAAAAAATTACAACATGTTTTTTTTAAAGGCTTTGGCATTTTAAGGACACAGGAGGTCTAGAAAAATCACTGACTGCTCTTATTTCTCTCATTTTGATAAAGCAGGTGATCGCAGTCACTCTTTGCACTCCACAGATCTAACACTGAGGGGCTGCAGTGACATTGAACCCATTCTTTCATTTAGAAAGCAATGAAAAATAATAAATCAGTCATCCCATGCACATTATGAAAACTGCAATGAAACACCCCCCAAAAACACAGATTAAGTGGTCTCTGAAATTAATATAGATTATAGAGATGAATACAGTGAACCATGTGATTTGTGGTTCACAAAGATTTCATCTTAAAACGCTTTCCTTCGATTGTTTTAGGGGATCTACAAAATGAGCAAAGGAAACGACGAGTGACAACGGAAGGTAGGCACAGATGAGTGTTTACATACCAAGGAATAACAACCATTACCAATGAGTGAACAACATCAATAACAATGCCAGTTATTGACAAAAAAGACTGCTATATATTATCCTCGCTGAGGGCCTGTGAAGGCAGTATGTTGGTGCTACACTGCTGCTGGAAGGCATTTAAGGTTAAAAAGCAACTTGTTTCATGTTCAATTTCTTGTTAAAGTGCCATAGCCGGGAGCAAAATTAACATGATTAAGTGTTTTCCCAATCTACAACACTCACAACACTACAAGGATGAGAAATGTAAATATGTTGGAGTGATATGCCATTGAAGCAGCATTGCTCACACTTAGCCCCATAAAAACAGAAACATACTTTAGCATGTTAGGACATAATGAGTAAGCCCTCCATGCAAGGGAACAATACTGATGACGTGTTTGTGTGTGAGGGGGGACCAAGCAAGACAGTGAGCAGTGACCTGCAGCTGAGGACAGTTAACAGCAAGCACCTATCCATTTGAAACTCTTCTTGCTAATGGGTGCCCAATGGTATGCAAACCATAAGACCACAGTAACACATTACCTCCAATAAAAAATAAATTACCTTAATTAAGACACTTTACATCAGAAAGTTATAGTTATTGCTCATTAGATGTGATTGCTTTGACTCAACAGTTGGAGCAAATCAAGATATTTTTCATACAGTACAATACTGTAATACTATTAATGTTCAGTAAATCAACCAGGTTTGACACATTTTAGTTAGTAAGCGTTAGTAAGATCATTTTGGGTGCTTTGACATAGCTCTAACTGTTGGTCTTCAGCAAACATGACATAAGCATATCATTAATACTCATATACAACATATAGAAAACTAGAACTTCAAACAGATATTAAACATATAGTACAAAACTGCATTTGGAATTCATATGGCAGCTTTCATTATCAGGTAATAACAATGAAATATTTACCTATATAGGCTCGCTCTTGATCCCGGGTCAGTCCGGGGGGAATGACAGTGGGCATGCCAGGTATAACTGTCTTCTGGTCCGGTGTCTCACTGCTCCAACGACTCTTCTTCCTTGATTTCTTCTGACTAAAATCTGCCATTAGGGAAAAGAAATATTACCCACATCTAAAGTATAATTGATCTTATAATTTCAAAATAACTTCTTTATTCTAATTTTTTTTTTTAAGTAGTCACTTCATCAAGATGTTTATTTTGTTGTAGCCACATACTGATGCAGATAAGCCTAGCAATTTGATGAAGGTGAAACTGTGGCACTGTTGTTTCTTGGTTAAAGTTCATATTATGAACTGCGGCAAAGCTTAGGGTTACTCACATATATATAGTTGCATTATTACATGAGTGCTAAATCTGTGCAACTTTAAAAAATAAAATAAAATCAGTGAGGTTACTATACTATTAGTTATGTATTCCAGTGATACATTTCTACCATTTTTCTGAGTTACTTTTTCTCCTCTCCCCTTCAAGTGAAAACAGACATCTAAATGTGTTAAGTCAAGAATGAAAAGTTCCTTTAAATGTTAAGATTTTTTTTACGCCTACTTCAGTGTGGATTATTTTCAACATGGCATTTTGTTATAAATTAGGCGGGTGTGGGGACTTCTTCCACCACTACTCACGTATGACCACGACTTACTACGTTCTAAAAGCATCTTTATTTCACCATCAGTGCGGCATTTGATGTTAGGTCGTTTAAGTTACGGGTAACAATAGTTAAATAAATGTGGCTTTATCCGTAAACACTTAAAAGTTTAGATGGTAAGTTAATACATCTGCTTCTTTGCTAAACACCATGAGCACTATGGTCTCCATTTCGTGATAGCCGAGGCTGAATATGCGGCCTTTAGCTAATTCTTGTTGTCTAGCCACGTTAGCATGCTAGCACTTACCGTCACTCACACTCACTTACGTGCTTTCAAACGTTAGCAGACATTTGTTTAACTTACCTGGTTTGGCCAGTCCGCCCCCCGCAGCTGATTGTGGCTGAGGCTGGCTCGGAAAACCAGCCCCTGCGTTGAACTGATGTGGCTGTGGAAAAGAGGCATTTGGCATCGGTGGCTGGAAACCCTGTAGCGAGGGAAAGGATGCGGGCGGCCCCGGTGTTGGCATCAACCCGTTTCCCGCACCAGGCCCAGCGTCAAACCCTCGTTTAGCCCCGATACTAGGGTGCAACTTCCCTAATGGAGTTGCATTTGCTCCAGTAGCCATTTTAATGCGTTTAAATTGTTTACTCCCTCAAACGTGGGTCGATAATTGTACGTCCTTGCTATAACTGAGAAAAAATATCGTCTTCCACCTCCTCGTTCGCTGCTATAATCAAAATGGCGCCTTATAGAAAGTCACAAAGGTTGAGTCGTTTTAAGGAAGTTCCCGCCCCCTATACCACGTCCTATTGGTTTAAATTCCTCCACCGTCCTCTGTGGAAAACGGATTAGTCCATGCGGCTGTCCATCACAGTATTCACCGGTCATCCTTCTCATGTCATGACGTTTCTGTCCTACAAATTTAACAGCAATGCTTTTATGTCACTAATATATAAACAATGTATACCCCGTGCTTTATAAACAAATACAGCATTTAAATGAATCATAATATCTTCCGCAAATCCAGTAGTCTATTGTTTATCAATACTAGTCCTATTTTCAATATCAATGGAACTGTCATTGTAGTTTGTCAGTATGTTGACCCATTTTGAAAAAATGCCATTTTCATAACTAATTCAGGTGTGAACAGAGTGCCTCTTTAAACCTATATTCATGGACATTGCAATGGTCAGCTAGATTTTGACCATTAGGACACTAATAACAAAAATAAGACAGAAACTGCAGCCCCCTGCTCATATCATGCATGCACTGATGCATCTTCAGTAGTCTGAGACCCAAACATATGCCAGTTTATTTTATTGAGTATCTTCGACATTTTCATGTATTTTTGTTGATGATTTCCTGTATGTTTTGGGTAATTTGTTAATTTTGTTCATACTTCATTTTAGCAGACCAGAGGAGAGAGACCACAGGAACAGGATAAATTCAGAGGCAGGTCAACCACAGATCAGGACCTGATGATATGGTGGAGGACCCACATGGATTCAGGTCATGTGTTCTGTTGGGTTCATCCGCCAGTGGTCATTTTCCATCAGGTCTAGTTGATCCAAAGATTGGTACAAATCCACTTTCTCCTCAGTTCTCAAATTTACAAAAAACACATGAAATGAACTCTTCTGCATCCACACATTGTCTAATGATTTCAGTCTTGATGTTTCTAGATGTGCGTGTAGGCGACATTGGCGGAGACATCATCAGTGGACCTGTGTGTGTGTGTGTGTGTGGGGGGGGGGGGGGGACACAGACCCCAGACCAGACCCTCCCACAAAAAGTAAAAATGACCCCACTAACCTGAGCACATAACTAATATAAACTGAACGAACTTCATCTTTTTCTTGTGATTTTGTAAAAGAACTGAGGAGGTTTACTTGTTTTTCTAGAACATGTCATTTCATGGGTAGATTGTAGATGTAGTAGATTCATTAACTATCCTTTCACAATAAAATACAAATAAATACATATGAACCCAAAATGTACAATTTTAACCATATTCTGCCTATTAACAAATGTTTGTCTATTTGTAGATCCACTGTGATCTGTAAATTGTGTTATCCCAAGATGGAAATAAAGAAAATGTCCTTGATTTAGTTACAAACTTCAAAATTTTAACATTATGCCTGCTTCCAAATGTTTGACATTTTGTACAAGGCACATGTATAAATAAGTTGAGGCATAGTTTTGTTAAAATTGCACTAATTTCTTATAAAATTTCATATTCTACAAGTTAGATTTTTGGTGAAATGCTAATATTTTCATAAATTAATGTTTTTGCAATAGAACAAAGAGGAAAAACTCTTGAATTGTCACTATTTATAGATTCTTGTTATTTACTGGTCCATCCCACTTGAGATCAAAGTGGGCTGAATGAAAATGGCTCCCCAGTACATTTTTAGAATTCAGCCACTATGACAGTCACATCATTTAGTCACAAAAGCCTCCTAACAGGGTTTATTTGATCCTGCAAGGGCTTTAAAGCCATGTGGTGAGCCCATCCTCTTTTGTCTGATCTGCTTTATCATCGTCATTGAAACACGTTACCATGGAGACAAACAGCACCAATACACAAAGACCTTGTTATTTTAAAGTTATAACAGATTTTATTTTTAAACTAATAGAGGGTCATTAATAGACAGCAAAGGCAAAATATGTCAGGAATGAGAAAGCTTGTATTCATAACACTAAAAATAAAAAGCATGTCTATTGACAAAAACATCACAAAGCAGAAATTGGTGTAAATCTAAATTAATAACAGATTTTACATAGAAGCCCACAGGAGAAACAATAGAGCTGATCAAATATTCAGCATTTCTGTTCATCTAAACATTGCTTCACATATGCAGTAATAGCTTGAACATAGGTAAACACAAACCTATTTAAAATGCACATACTACATTGAGTGACTGAAAAGAAATCAATGGGAAAAATGACTCACCTTTAAAAACATGCACCATGCACAAATAAAATTCTACTACTGAAACTAAATAGTATATACATAATATAGCTACTTTCAGGAGGAAATTTGATCTGACATGTCATCACTATCAATTAATAGCAACAAAGCTGCAGAAAAACCCCTGTATTTGCACTTCCACACTTAGGCTTAGCCATGTAGAACTGCAACAACACCACAACACATCAATAAGACAATGGAAAGTGGGTAGTAATTCTAGTTGTACAGCACTTTTAAGTATAGGTTGGAATGAAATCATAGCATAATGTGAATGCATTCAATCATTCAGTGAAACCTGAAAAGTGGCAGTTTAGTTTGGCAAAGCTTAAATGTAGACTTGTTCTTAGTATCTACATGCCTCACAAGGACGGAGTGCTGACTTTAACTTGTTAACACCTACAAGTCAGTCACTTCTTACCTGGCTGAAAAGGAAAAGGGTTAGTATGTATAGCGTGCCCGGTCGGCGGCGGGATCCCGCGGGTGGTCATAGGTAGCACTTCTTTGGACAGCGGGCACTGGGGAAAGGCGCGAACGCTCATATGAGTATCCATCTGCCTCAGCAGTTACTCTCCGAATCGGACTCCGCTCACGTGCGTAGTATGAGGAGACTGGGGCTGGCGGAGGAGGGAGGGGAGGGCACTCGTACGGGTCATGGTTAGAGGGGGGCAGACGTTCCCTCATTATCGGCGTGGATGTAGATGTTGATGGAGCAGGCACGGGCACGGCGCGGCGCTCCTCGAAATAACTGCCTCCGTACGAATTGGCCCTGTACTTCTCGTAGTAGTCCACGACACCGTACGGATCCCTTTCGTCATAAGGCGACCGTCGCACCGGGTAGGCTGGTACCGCGCCATAGAGTGAACCGTTGCTCCTGTATGCCGCCTCACTGCCATACATCCGAGCCATGCTATGGTCAGCCATAGCATTTATGCCGTAACCTGGATGCGGCCCATATCTCATTGCACTTTCGTAGCCTGCACCCCGTCGGTACCCCGCCATATTGCTGTGACCAGAACCCCGGGAAATACCATGTACAGGAGCATAGCCGGCACCATACTCTGGTTCGCCACTGAAGCCCGGATGATAACCCCTGCTGCGACCACGCCCGCCGAAACTCGAGGCATCGTATCCATCAGACTTTGGCTCTGAGCCGTTTCTGTGGTAGCCATTTTGGTCTAGAGGGCACTCTTTGGACCAGTGGCCTTCCTGCCCGCAACGATAACAACCCGATCTGTCTCCCATTCCCGGCGCAGTACGCAGGCGGCTAGTTGAAAGCTTCACGCTCATCAGTTTGCCTTAAAAAGAAGAAATTCGGTAAGGACTTGCACCTGGATTCAGTCTTAAGAATTATTCTGACATTTTTGATTTCTAACTTTACAGTGTGAAACATAAAAACTGAATACATCATTTAGGGTGTCAAATTTTAAAATGGTATTATTAAAGCTGAAATCCGTAATTTTCTGATCAAATTTGCCCTGTGCACTCACAACAAGGAACTCTAAGCACATTTACATAGCATTTAAGATGGCAGAGTTGCAGAAAACTACATACAAGTGACCCACATCGTCATATAATCCGCAAACTACAAATCACCCAGCACAGTAATATAATCAGTGACATTTTACCCTATGCCAAATGACATTAGTCTGAACACTGTAAACTTATATTTTGACATCTGACCACGACTGCCAGGGTCCACGTTGACTCCACACAAGCAACTCGGAATTTAAGACATAATGCTTGTTATTTAATGTAAACGAGGTAAAATTAACCCGCACGCATGTCCAAAATGTCATTACTTGAGTATTAGACCTTTTAAAAAGGGACTATGCAAAACATTTATACATTTAGTCTGGAATCTGAGATATCTGCTACTAAAATAACCTTACAATTTCATACTTATGACAGCAAATGGTTTCACCTGTGTTTTTAAGACGTGTTAAAGATCAAGAATAATGAGAGCTTCCCCAACTGCAGGACTGGTACCGGTTGAGTTTTACTGCAATGCCCCAACACAAATGAAATCTACCAGTTACATTACGGATACCAGCTTTAAACTGAGCATTTAGTATTTCCTTACAACTTTACTTACCTGCAATCTATAACTTACCTGTCAGTTCACAGGAACAGTATTACATATTTCTTACAAAGGATTTTATAAACATAGATTAACTCCCAATTAAACCCAAGCCCAAGAGTTCACCTTTAAAGGCAGTGTTGTCTAACTGATTAATGGCCTCCATGGCATCCTCCATCCGTTCCATGTGAACAAATGCATAGTTTTTCACTATGTCACACTCCAACACAGTCCCAAACTCTTCAAACTTGGCCCTTAGCTCCTGGTTGGTGCAGGCTATGTTGCCAACATGCAGCTTGGTGGATCCTCTCGACTTGCCGCGGCTCAACTCAACATTCATAGGCTGGCCATTCAGCTCATAATGGTGGAGGTTCCGGATGGCTTCTTCAGCCTCGGCTTTGTCATCCATGTGCACAAAGCCAAAATTCTTGACAATGTCACATTCTGCAATCTTGCCATACTGGGAGAAAAGGGAACGAAGTTCATCTGTTGTTGTGTCCGGAGACAAGTTTCCGATGAATATTTTCACCATCGTGGAGCTTCCACTTCACCGACGATCTATTGAACATAGATAAAAACATATCCATTTGTGCCTTTTCATATCAAAAAGTCCCCCAAAAAATAATTTAATCAGGAGAAGAGTGGTATTTGTGATTACTGTACCATATAAACTAGATGGAAAATCATCAAAAACAAATCAAAGTACGTTATTAAGTTACCATTCATGTAACTGCATAGAAAAACGTTACATCCTACACTTCACCCAAACAATAACTATTATACACCCCAACCCAGGGGTCTCGAACTCTGGTCGTGGGCTGGTATCCTGCATGTTTCAGATCTTTCCCTCTTCCATCACATCTGAAAGCCATTAAATCATTATCAGGCTTCTGCAGAGTATGATGATGAGATGATCATTAATTAAACCAGGTGTGCTGGAAGAGGGAAATATCTCAAACATTCAGGATACTGGCCCTGGAGGACTGGACTTTACCTGTGCCTTAACAGCACCAGACCAAACCACCTACTGTGAACTATGGAATAACTCTGTGAATGAGCAACTCCGTATCTGGGCACACATCATGCTCTTCAAGATTAAAATGGTTCACTGTGACGTGTAAGGATAGATTTGTACCTTTATTGATAAGTTTAGATTGAAATGCAATGGAAATTACGCTGTGTCGCAACTTGCATTTTGACACAATACGTTTAATTAGAATTTAGATTGATATAGGGCGCTTGTTATTTTCAATATTTCTTTTGAGGCCTACGATGGCTCTAATGAAACCGAATCACAATAGGACGAAGCTTTTATCGGAGCACGTTTTGATCAATTAGCAATGCAAGCTAACACTAAAGAGGAAACAAATGCAATATAAGTATAATGGTTATACCGTGTCCTACTTGGTTGCTTCTGCAAATACAGCTTTCTGCTTTACTTATGGCACACGCAACCGTGCAAATTAACAGCTTAAATACGTCTAAACCAACAACCACGTCGCATAAATTGAGCTAGCATTAGCATGTAAGCTAGCTCAAATAATTATCAATCCCGCGCTCATGAAGTAACCGTTTTCGAAATAGCACATATATCAGACGACATTGCATTACAATACGGCGTTAATTGAGGAATAAGTTATTCTGTGAGAAATGTATTTCATACCTTTAAATGCAGCAGAATCACGCAACATCAGCGACTGCGAAATGGCGATTAATGTTCTACAAAGGCTAACCGTATGGCGTACGTTTACGCAACTCTTGTTCAGCATCTTCTTCTGCTCAGATTAAAAGCAGCAGACTCACTGCTGCCTCCTACAGGTTTATTGTAAAGCTACACTGCACAAAGTACTAAAGCCTTGGGGAAAATTTCAGTTTTCGGCCCTACACACCACTTCCACGGCACATTTTATGTTTTATGAGACAAGAATAAAACTAAATGTGGAGGCTAAACGTAATAGTTTATCAGATCTCGTAAATATTGGGGTAAATTTAGGTAATCTCTCTCTCAGTTTAAGGTTGAATCAATTAATGATACATATATGACTGATTAAAAACGTCACATTCTTCGTCCAATGTTTGCCTTCATAAGTATTCACCTTTCAGATATATCAGTATGTATGGACCACTTTATCTATACCCTTAAAAACAGCCCAAATCCTATAGCCAACACATATTCAATATTACCCAACCTTCCTGATTTTACATTTCAGCAATTCCCAAAGTTCTTTAAGTATCTGTACTTAACTGTACTCACACAATGCTGAACCTGTGATGCAAGAACTATCCAGTTTCTTTACATACATAATAGCATATGAAGAGCTCTTTTCCAAAACGCTATAAAAGCCATTTCATTACAATTTTTTGTTTTATTTTTTACAATCTGATTTTAAGATAGCATTAGGAACATTGGAACTAGGTTAATGTTATCTGCTATTTCCATAACAATTTGAAACATTATTACATAGATTTCAGTGATATTGATAGAGAAAGACAATAAAAACACTTAATTTTTGAAAATGGATATATAGCGTTTTCTTCGTATATGCACACAATTCCCCAGCGGTGATTGTGACTTAAAATAATTTTCCATTTTGCTAACACTAGTCATCTAGAATATATGGATAGTAAAAAAATCTGCTGTACTCTGCCTTATTAACTTATTATATTCCATAAATATATCAGCAAAACCTCAAAAATGACTATAATATGCTCCTGCAACCTGAGTTTCTGAAGCAAAACTTAGACTTTCAATAAATAAAGTCATTATAAAAGACTAGTGCGGCTGAGAAATCTTATCACATTATTTTTCACATAAATACAAACATTTTGCATATTCTAGTGCATTAATCAATCAGCATAACTGGAAAACATAACTGGACAACGAACAATACTATGCAAATGATATAATGATGACTTTAGGTTTAATGGTCTCAAGCAGGTTTAAAATGTTGAGGGTTAAAGCTAAGATTTTATCCTCAAATCAATGATGTGATAAAGTCATACCAAATAAAAGACACAAAGATGCATCACCAAAATAAACTTGGCTTTATTAAAAATTAGATTTTCAGGTTTTTAATGTATGCTGGTACTTTTACAGCTAGTATGAAAAATACAAACTTCAAATTATATACTGAAAACAAACAAAAGGCACCTTAAACAAAATACCAGTGCCCCATAACATGTAGCCCAAGCCCTGAGTCCTGCCTCACATTTTTCTAACAGCAATCCCAGAATATGAGTCATTGATGAGATATAATTCTTTCTTGTCATCAGCGGTAACTCAGCATCACAGATTAAGAATTTTACCTTTGCGTTGCTTGCCTACATTCTAAATATATATATATATATTTTAAAAAGAACTTATATTCATCATAAATGGTGTAATAGACTGTCCATTTCATATTTCATTAGGGAAAAGTACATCTGAGAGGGTGGAATGTTTGAGTGCATTTGTCTTACTCTGGCTCTTCAATCTCAAACTAAGGAGTAGTGGGAGTCAGTCACATGGATACTGAAAATGTTTTCTGCTGTCATCCTTGGCGTGAACTGTACATTTGTTTCACCGAGCTACAAGTTTGCAGGGTTCGTTACATCTTACATATCATATATCAACACCTGCCTTGCTGAAAACTTAACACTACTGCCCAAAAAGCACTCCAGAAAAAAATAACACAACATGAATTACATCCATGTAAGCGACTCAGACCAGGCCAGATGTGTGTTGAGGCAAAAGACTAGACTCTTTAGCATCGATTAACAGACTTCATGTGGACAAATTAAGAACCGTTTAAGTAAAACCATTTGCTTCATGTGAGGAAGAAACACAGGTTAAGGGAAAAAAGACTTTAAATGAAAACCTGTAGACTGATGGAAAAACGGATTGAGAAATTCATGGTATCATACAGATAGATACAGGTAGATAATCAATAATCATCAGAATCTTTTGTGGTCTGTATTGAAGACAGGTTAGGCGTATGTATATGAAAGGACGACTCATCTGGTGAACAGCAGCACCTCAGGTGCCTTGGAGATGCCAATCTGATTGACTTTCTGCATCTCATACACTTTCTTTTGCTGTACACCACGCAGACCGATGGAATCATGCACCTTGAAGAAATGAATAGTCCCGCAGTTCACAAACAGACCTAGAAAGAAAGCAGAGCATTCCCTTTTCAGAATCAGGGTTTGGCTCTATTCTATCTGAAGCACAGCTTTAAAGGATTTAGCGGTTTTGTTAATAACAAAACACCAGATTGGGAGATGCCACTGCCCGCAGGTTGGCAAATTAAATGGTTGGGCTGAAATTCTTAAAATAGTGTTATATGAGGTACTTATTCATAGTGACAATGATGGTAATAAATGGTGGTTTAATAAATGAATGTTCATCATGAATACTACGCTGTATACTGTCTGTAAAGAGATAACAGCAAAAACTATGTTTTGGTTACCTAAAAAAATATTATACAATAGTACATATAAAGTAATAGCTTTGCAACTTTACTGGCAAAACAGCTATTTTCTATGATGGGAACTAAAATCTAAAAAAATTAAAATTTAAAGCTTTTGCGCAGTAAAATTTCAGTTTTTCATAGGATTCTTATGGTGGTCAAGGTCATTTTAATACCATGGTACACTGATGAACATATTTCATGTATGTATTGTAGTCTAAACTCATACTAGTTACATTTAGGTGGTTGAAATACATTTTGCTGCAGCCTCCATCCAGAGCACTACCCTCTGCTTCAACAAACCTGGGGCAAGCCATCTGCATCTATGACAGGTCAAAGACTGGATATGAGTAAGTACCTGAAGTAACCTCACCTCAAAGATCCAAACACCATTTAAAATGCCTAAGTAGGACACTTACTTACTGTATTGCTCACCTTGGCACCATGGCTTTAGTAAGGCGCATAGCGTGCTGCATAATGGTCCTTAGTTCGTGAAATAGAGTAGGAGCTTCTGGAGGACGACACCGGTGACAGCCGTGTTTGTTCATAGGGATACCCTGTTGTCGAGGCTGGAACACGCCTGATTGGGCTTCCAGCTTGTGCATAGTACGCTGTTGCAGCTGTTGAAGGTGGAGGTGGTGGCCGATGGTCATATGGATCTAAAGAGGAGTGCTTTGAGAGGGAGGAAGAGACTGGTGGGGGAGGAGGTGGAATATAGGACATTCGCCGATCTTCGAAATAACTTGAGCCAAAAGAGGGCGCTCTGAACTTCTCATAGTAGTCAGCACTACTGTATGGTGCTGATGGTCTATCAAGGTAGGAACCTCTACTGGTATATTCAGTACTGTAGCCACTGAGCCTACGAGGGGGAGGGGGAGGTGGTGGCGGCGGAGGCCCACTTACATAACTAGCCCTACCATACACAGGGCCACTCATGTAATCTGTTGAAGAAGGTGTGGCCATCCCATAGCTGCTCCTTCCATACCCTGGGGGACTGCGTGGGAGGCCATGGCTGCCGCGACCTCCTCTTGGTCCGTCATTCATGCTACCATTGCGATTGTTTGGGCAGTCTTTTGACCAGTGACCATGTTTCCCGCAGACATAGCAGCCAGTATGATCTCCCATTCCGGGGGCCGTGCGAAGACGACTGGTGGAGAGCTGTACGTTCATCAGCTTGCCTTGGAAGGAGAAAGAAAACAGGTATGAAACTGTAAAATTAAAGGTTTTTTCCAACTCTACGACAACTTAAATCACTAAACGAAGCAAAAATAACCAGCACTACCAGTTGCAGGTAACTTTTTGCTGGCACATATTTACCAGTTACATTGGCATGGGTTACAAAAGAGGCTTTACAAGTGATTAATTTCAGTCCCTCTGGTCACTTCAGGCAAAAGATTATCCTTTTTTCTTTTTGTGGAATAGCACCTAGTAGATTTTACTTGTCACAAGACACCTATACTCACAGAACAAAATCCATACATGCATCTACACACAGTAATGATAACTAGCTCTTCCCCCACCCAAGAGTTCACCTTTGAAGGCTGTGTTGTCCAGCTTTTCAATGGCCTCCATCGCATCCTCAACTCGCTCCATGTGAACAAATGCGTAGTCTTTTACAATGTCACATTCAACCACTGTGCCAAATGCTTCAAACTTTGCCCGTAGGACATCATTGGTGATGCCGTCTCCGAGGTTGCCGACATGCAGCTTGGTGGTGGACTTGGGACGGCCTTTGCTCATCTCCACATTCATTCGCCAGCCATTTAACTGATGCTGATTGAGGTTTCGGATGGCCTCTTCTGCTTCAGACATGTTACTCATGTGCACAAAACCATAATTTTTAACAACATCACATTCTGTGATTTTGCCATAC
Organism: Maxillicosta whitleyi; assembly: GCA_029822895.1. Classification (NCBI taxonomy): domain Eukaryota; kingdom Metazoa; phylum Chordata; class Actinopteri; order Perciformes; family Neosebastidae; genus Maxillicosta; species Maxillicosta whitleyi. The sequence goes on from JAPSES010000102.1 coordinate 7,412,841, forward strand.
TTCTCAAAGAGTTCCCGCAGCTCCTCAGCCGTTGTATTGCAGGCAAGGTTTCCAATGAAGATTTTAACCATGATGAGATTTGTATATCCTAAAATTTTTTTGAAAAACTGTCAGAAATTACAACCACATCCATTATTTACAAAACACTTTAAAATATCATGCCAGTTCTTCACAAGTTGACTGCACTTTAAATGCATAGCATAAACTTACTACAACATCTTAAATGCATAAATACTGTGTAACAAAACTCATTAAATGTTCTGTTAAAACACTTTGTAACAAAATTACTTGCAGGGAAGGTATTCCTTGGAAATGGAATCCAAAACTCACGGATACAGATACAGATTTATAGCGTTTCCTTCTTTTTCTCCACTTTCTCAAGCTCAAAATAAACGATCAAATTGTTGTTGTTCTTGTTTTTTTGTTTAAACTGATAATGACACTAGCAATTCGTTTCAGGTCCTGTATTTTCACTTTTTACAATTTTATCTAACTTTTGATGATAGCATACGTGTCTCTGCAGCCTATATTATTATGGGAAGTATGAAATTTAAACATGAAAAGCATAAACTAACACCAAATGCATTAACCTGGCAGATTACAGTGTATGTGTCTCTAACTGAGCATTTTGCACATATAATGCTGGGTGTTTATGTACTAATAACGGTCAGATTGTATTCAAGATGCATGGCTTTTATTTATGGATTAAAATATATAATCTGCCACACCAAAAGTAGCTACAGCTGTTGACTGGATCTCCAATTGCACACGTTAGATATGGTCAAAACGTGAATTATGCTTGGTCTAAGTTTCACATTAGCTGTGCGACGTTTTCTGACAGTAAACAACGTGGCAGAAATACCAGCTAGCTAAAAAGCTTACGCACTCAAATCGACTTGTTAGATACGTTATTGTAGCTCCAGAATGATCACACCGAGGCTACTATTAACACAATATGCCCGATCTTTTCCAGTCTAATGTTGTTTTTGTCGTTCAATAATATGTCTATGTAATGGCGGTCTTAGGTTTGAATCCAGGAAGCTACAACATTAGCTAACGAGCGTCATGTTAGCTAAGGTGCGGCAGGTATTGCTCTTTTGTGGACACAAAATACCGACTATTATTCATCACCGTCTCCCTAAAATGCACTAGAATGCTCATACTTGGATTGTAAAATCTTAAACTTACCGATAACGATAAAGGCCTCAAATCCAATGAATGAAAAATAAAATGGCGCTGTTGCACCTTGTTGATGTTGCGCTTCTTTTTCTTCTGCTCCTTGTTGTTCATTTCCAGAAGTCTCATCACTGCCCCCAAACGAATGGAAGTAAACAGCGCAGTCTTATTGTGTAGACCAGGGGTGTCAAACTCATTTTAGTTCAGGGACCACGTTCAGCCTAACATGATCTAAAGTGAGCCGGACCAGAAAAATAATAGAAATAATAGAATACGAAGGTATAAATATCATCATCACCAAAGTTTTCTGAATGTTTCTGAGTAAAAAAAGTAAACTTCTTTACTGTGCTTGAACACAACATGAACAACCTGAAAATGTATTTAAAAAGTAAGTGCACTTTTAACAATATTACACCTGGGTCTACAAATATACAAAGCACTCAGTATAGGTAGAATATTGTTAAAATTAGACATACTTTACTGAAGACACTTCAGGTTGTTCATATTTGTTTAGGTTAATCACATTTTTTGTAAAATGCTAGTCTGTAAATGTCAACATTTTGTGTAATATTACTTTTTTTTTTTTTTTAGAGAGAAAATTTAGCAGTTTTCATTAATTTACAGGTTATTATGACAATAATTTACTGCTCTGACCCATTTTAGATCGAATCGACCTGAAATGTTTTAACATCCTTGATTGTTACCATCTTTAGTGTAATTTTTCATTTTGGCGGCTGGTTTTGGTCCCTGGGCCACATGTTTAACACCTGCTCTGCAAACCATAGACTCTACACCTGCACTGATCTGGTATTAAAAAATCTTTACAACAATGTGCTTATTGGAATCAGAATCAATTTCATTAAGCAAGTTTATTAACGCAAATAAGTTGAATGACTCTGGTTTATCTTTAGCGCTTATGTACTGTGGCAGTGGTGTCAAACTCATAGTTTAAGGGCCACATGCAGCACTATATGATCTAAAGTGGACCAGACTAGTCAAATAATAAGATAATAACTTATAAATAATGTTAACTCCAAACTTTTCTCTTTAGTTTGGATTGAAACTAGTAAAATTATGTTATGAATATGTTACAAACTATCCTTAAAAAAAAATCAACCATTCCAAAAAGGTCGTGACTATCATTGCATTTATTATCATTGATTTTAATTTGTTATTTTAATTCTTAATTTTCTTTCTCTGCTATTATTTAAAACAGCTGATTTGTCATTTTTTCATACTCATCTCTTTTGACCCTTTAACTTATTAGACTGTCAATTTTGTTATTATTCCCTCTTCTGTCTCCACCTGAATATGCCCGACCCACATAAAATAATCCTAAATAATCATACACACACTTGTAAATAGCCCTGTGTTTGCACTAGGGCTGGGAATATTAACGCGTTAATCGCAATTAGATTAATGTAAATCGTGATCGTGAATATTTTTTTTAATCACGATCAGAGTTTGCCAGCATTTTCCACACTTCTCCCATCCACATGCAGCTCCTCTGGTTGTATTAATTAAACTCATT
>JAPSES010000102.1:7435280-7449492 GCA_029822895.1 Maxillicosta whitleyi
TGATGAAGTAATGGTACTAATGTCAGGAATGATGAAGTAATGGTACTAATGTAATGATGAAGTAATGGTACTAATGTCAGGAATGATGAAGTAATGGTACTAATGTAATGAATGATGTTCAAAGGAATCATGTGGATGTGGACAGGTGTCTGGATCAGCATGTGTTATTATCATGTTCTATAAGTGATGTTCTAATGTTCTAAAATACATGTTCCATTCATCTCACATGGGTTTTTCTTCTATTTTTTATTTTTTTTTTTCAAATTTACTTCTTGTTCTTTTTTTTGTTGTTGTTATGGTTTGGGGTTTTTTTTGCCACCAGGAACCAAATATAGTACCTTCATCAACCTTAATTTTCTGCATCACAATAAAATTATTTTGAAAAATTTCACAAACCTAATAAAGTCTTATGTCCTCCAATAACACATTAAAGGTTGAAAATTAGAATTTCAGATGATTTCTCAGTGCCCTACAAAAGGTTAAGATGAATATTAACTTCAGTTTATCAGTTTCCATATTAGAAGGGTTTAATAATCTGACTAACATTAAAATGTCATGATGTTCATTTAGTTTTCAATATAAACACATGGTAGACACGTCCTTCAGAAGCTGCCTTTGTACCTTCACACTTGCAGTTCATTTTACAGATCTCACTTGTTTGCTTTTAACGAAGTAAAGAATTTCTATCAGTATTCCACTGAATAAACTGCGTGTCCTTCCAGGGTTTTACAGACTACTCCATCATGGTTTGTTTAAACCAAAGTGCAAGGGTCACGGCTACAAAATGAAGTCAATGAGCAAATATCTCGAAGTTGAAATAGTACTGACAGACACTTGGCGTGACCCCAAAACACCCCATTGACTTACACTGGATTTAACCCTCAAAACACAATGTCAGTGTTTTTCCTCATGATTCATTCAGGTCTCATGTGTTTTATCTGCCGGTCCATGCTGAATGTTTCCATTGTTAAACAGGTTACTCACCTGCTGAGTCAGATTTGGGAGTTTCTGTTCATTTCCTGACAGACAGTTTGACTGTAGTTGTCGTTCTATTATAATACGATATTGTTATGAATTGCTTGATGAAAATTGTAATTTAATGGAGTCAGTCAATTATCTCAAATCCGACCCCTTAGGTTCCACTAGTTCTGCCTTTTATTGTCCAAATATAGTCACTATTTCCCCTGCCACAGTAAGATTGATAGCAAAAGCAAAATGTGAACAGCACGTTTCCTTAAGTGATTTATCACCATTTATTTTAATATTATCTTCTGTATTTTGTGTTGTTTTTTTTTTTTTCAGTGACAATTGCGTATTTTCCTACATTTAATTTACTGATCATGTTGGTGTTCATAAAAACTAAGAGTACAGTTGAGGGTTATTACATCAAAAACCAAGAAAAATGAGGAAAAACTGACTTTTTCAGTAAATCTCTCATTAACTGAACATAAACCCAGTGTGTCCATCCTTTATCATTGATCCAACTCTATGGGTTTTACTGGTGAATCAATGTTGTAGAAGATGACAGTGTTTCCATGGTAACTACATCAGTAGATGGTTTTGGTGTGTCAGTGGATGTTTAGGTGTTTATGGGTTAATAATAACTCCTCACTACCTTAGTTCTCGTCTCGTGCAATATTATATACAAGGTTCGGTATTTATTTGGTAAGTCCAATATCTCACATAAATGTAAAATTGTAATTCTGTATTTTTTTTTTTAAAAATTAATAAATTAAACACGTTTTGTTTTTTGGTAAAAGTATGTTACTGGTTGTTTGTTCTAGTTTTAACACCTCAGTTGCAGCCTTCATAAAATATTAGTTTGGAATTTATTGATTTTATTTTTATAGCGTTTTTAACTAATTTAAGTATTTAAGAGATTTAGATGTTTTTTTTCTTTGGTTTTGAACTTTTTTTTTTTTTTTAACTTGACTCCAAGAAAGCCCTGTACAAGAATACTTATGTATTTAAAAAAAAAAAAAAATCTTACATCTAAATATTGACTTCTGGCTCCAAATGACAAACTACTCGCTTTGAAATAGCAAATCGGAAATTAGTGTCACATTACAGCCCCTCCATCCACTAAATATATACAGTCCATAATTATCTGTATGTATGTATATCTGTATATAAACTGTATGTTCTCTATATAACTCTGGACACATAAATCTGGCCACCCTTTATCAGTTCCCAGCTCCATTCCATCTAAAGTTTTTGCAGCTCTCACTTATCCACTCTGAGATTACAGCAGTGAGAAAAGTGAGACTACAGCTCAGCCTGAATGAATCTGCTGTAAGAATGTAGGGCTTCGATTTCCATGCCCTTTAGAAAAAGGACCTGGCGTTCGACCAACTGTCTAAAAATGGGCTCTCATTGTATTCATGAATGGTGCATGTTGTCTGGTCACTGCAGAAGATGAATGATTACAGATCGATGTCTTGATAACTGGATTCCATTAATAAAAAGCCACAGAGATGAAGCCAACCTGCAGCAGCGTCTCAGCTGAGGGCCTTTTACGAGGACTTTTTATGAGCGACATCTTCACAAAACTTTGAAAACCTGTCGACCTGCAGGAAAAAAAAGGCAATGTGAGTAAGACATTCATACTGTTGAAGCGAAGGTTGAAATGGAAAAGAAATGGAATCGTAAAAACCGACAGTATCATTTAAAAGAAACAAAAAGGTGACGTTCTCACCACTTGGTTTTATCCTTTAGTCTTGGAGGCTGGAAGCTGCTCTTGGACATCAACATCAGTGCTCTGAAACATTGTTTTAAAAGTCACTGGGCTGGAGAATGTCTCAGCGGTTTACATACAGTAGCCGTGTGTGAATAAAATGAAACCGAGCGGCCAAAACATTACATAACACAAGGCTCTGGTGTTTCTGCTTCCACTCAGCACCGCTTGGCCTTCATTAACTCTGTCTGTTCCCATCTGTCTGCGCTGACTCACCTCATTGGGTGGAGGTCAAACATGGGTGGTTGAAGCTCCGCCAGCTCGATGGCGGTGATTCCGACAGCCCAGATATCGCACAGGTGGTTGTAGCCGCCCTTCTTTTCCACCGCCGCAACCTCTGGAGCCATCCTGAACCGACAAACACAAAGGGGGTGAGATCAGAGAAGGAAAACACCACAATCCAATCCATTTTATTTATAAAGCACAAATGTAAATAAACACAATAAAAACAGAATAAGAGGAAAAAATACAAAAAAAAATCATGGGTGGTTGCAGCTCTGATAATAGACAAATGAGAAACGTGTCCCACAGTACTGTGGCAACAGCCACTTTGTTATTTATAAATAATAAATGCTTAAAACTGTTTTAATAAAAAAGAAAAAAAAACAGTCTTGAAGTTTTTGGCATATTTATTACCAGAAACAACTGTAAATGTCCAAAACAAAACTTTTTGAGATTGCAAAATAAATTTTCAACTGTTTTACATTTACTCACACATGTTTTTTGGTCTTGAACATTCAGTATCCATATTATGGCTTCATAATTTTGTTATTTTCATGCATTTTTTTTGTAAACCTCTGTGAAAGTGAAACTGAAACAGTTCCTTTCTACTTGAAATAGAGTCTCATATTGCTGCCATAAATTGACAGAAAGGTCAGGATCTCATCTTTCTGATGTCATTTGATTTTTGTGGATAGCAAAAACACTTCAGCAGTTCCAGTAATTTGCTGTAATGTAAAAAAAAATGCAGCACCAGAGAGATTGCCGTTGCTAAAGGGTTAATACAACTATTTCATTTCTATTTCATTTTCTATTTCACTCATGAAATTTCAGGTCAGTTTCAGATGACCTTTAAAAATATAAGCATCCACCTAAATTTTCATCATGACGCCACCAGCAGTTTGATGAACACAAACAGAACCACTACATGCCCCACCCTGACCTTCACCGCTGGGATGGTGTTCTTTGACTTTGAAGCCTCACCCTTTTTCCTTCATACAGAACATTAAAGTCAAACAGTTGTATTTTTGTCAAAAGAACATTCCTCCAAAAACTCAGATTTGTGTCCCAGACCTCATTTGCCACTACTGTTTGTACAGATGGACACGGCACCTTCCAGTGGAAAAAAAAACAGCTGTGTGAAGTAATTTTCCCCCCAATTCTTGACTAATTTACATCCATTTTCCAATGAAGACAAACAAAAAGGTCTTAAATCATGATGGTAATTTATAGAAATATTCAGGTGCTTAAAGTCATAGTAATCATGTTTTGTATTCAATATAATAACATACATAAAAGTGGAAATTAAATGTTAATGATGAATATAACAGAATTCCCATAGTTTGGTGTCCATCATGTTCTCACACACTGTAATGTGTTGTTATCATTTCTTTTCTCAGAATGATAAAACCATTAAAGTTTATATTTCATATCCTCACCAGCAGTATCAGTGTGTAGTGGTAACACCGGCCACATCAGTAAAATTACATACTCACTACGGTTTCAGAAGATCCAGAAAGTCCCTCTCTAAATTTTAGCTTTAAAAACACATCACCACATCATAACACTGACACTGTAGACTCCGTTCTATTCTCACCAGTATGGAGTTCCTATGAATGACTTCCTTTTAGCGACGGATGCACTGATCTCTGCAGCCACGCCAAAATCAGCTTAAAACAGAAGAGACACGGTGTGAAATCCAACATAGATGACCTATATAAACACACTTGATGAGTCTAATTGGCTAAAGAATATTGCAGATGTGCACTGACCCAGTTTCACATCTCCTCGTTCGGTTAAAAGGATGTTGGCTCCCTGTGGAGAGAACGCACACCGATGTTCACACACGATAAAACACCCCAAAACTATGTACTTGTAACGCGTCCAGATGATTTACCTTTATGTCTCGGTGCATTTTGCCAGTTTCATGCAGGTGATACAAACCCTAGAAAGATACAAAACAAATTGCAAATAACATGAATTTAACTAAAATGTCTCAAATGATGAACTTTAAGTGTCTTTAGCAAAGATATATATAAACTCCAGATCAACTGTATTGTCATCGGACCTGTCACAACTACATTTCACAGTAAATGGAGCTAACGGCAGTTATTTTACATCATCATGACAATTGTTGCCATTTACTTGGATGGAGCAGAACATTATTTCCACATTGTTTTTAATAGTCATTTATTTGTGTATTAATTTAATATGCTTGTTGACTGTAATTTTTGCTCACAAAGCCTAAAAAGTAAACAAATATACAAGTTTAATTCATGCGTTTCCATGTTAAGTAACTTGTTAGCACATACTGTAAATACAAAATCATTTTCATGTCATTTGGATGGTACCTTAAAGCAGCTATATGCAGTGTTAATGCCCATAACTCATGTTTTTCCAACCTTTTATTGGTGAAAATGTACTGAAATGGCAGTCAAACCTGTGACTTCCCACCCATGAACTCATACTAGATCGATATATTCCCAGTTTCGAGCCCTGACATCATGTAGCCTGTGAAACAACAACGGCGACCCCCATGGATGCAGTGTTTATGCAAATTGTTTATTAAAACAAGGTAATGCTCTAATGTTATTCATCTGTAAATGTTAAGCATAATCAGCAGCTAGTCTAGTGTTACCTAGTTTTCAGTCCATTGAGTGCAAGAATATATTAATATCAAATACGTATCCAAATACACAAATAGTGAATCATAAAAAAGCTTCTCTTGCCTTATGTGTTGTTTTTTTTCTCCTGTTTCCTTGAAATAAGCAAAGAGGAAGCACCTCTGGGTACAAATGACTGCAAATGAGCATAAGCCTCATGCTATGGTGTTTTTTTTAACATCGAGCTAACACAATTCCTTGCCCTGAGGGAGTTTGGCGAGACTTGACTGGAATGTTACAAAGTCCTGAGTCATGTTTTGAAGTTGTGACTTACAGGTTCAAAAACCTGCCAGGGACGCAGAAGTATACTTCCAAATATTAAAAACATACTTAAATTATCATTAGATTGTTTAGAATAAACTGCTATGAAGTTCTGCCAAAGACAAAAATGTATTGGAACATAGAGAAATTAAGAGGGAGTAATGAGTCACTACTGTGACCAAAAAATGGTGATCAGATGGGATGAGAACCATTAAGAAACAACTTTAAGAATCAAAGAAAGTGACCGTCTGATAAAATCTAGAAGCACTATTATTGTTTTCACCACTGGACATGGATATAAATGAAAGGTACGGAATTTGACAATGAAGACACAGCAATTCTTTTAGTATGAGGCTTATGAAGATATAAAGTTATTATGGGATGTTATTATCTTTGCTAAGTTGCTGTTTGTTGATCCACAGCTCAGACTAAACTGTGACAGTTCTGACCTTGTTTTTTTTATTCCAAACAGATCATTAGTTCAGCTACTGAACAAAAACTGTGTTATTATTGGTTTAAGAGAGCTACGCTAACAAGCTATAATGTAAACTATCAGCTGACAAAGCATGTGAAGATTATAAGACAGTGTTATTTTGACTGACTGTCAAAATAACTGACTATGAGTTGTAGTTTGAGGAAGAAAACTTGATGATACCATAATACAGTGTGTAAATAATAATCATTTTACTTTATCTTGTGAGTGATCTACAGTCTGTGGTCCTAAGTGTGTTCTGGTACGGTGCTTAACAAATTTATTAGACCACCTGTCATGAAAAAGAAGAAAACATAAATAACTTCACAGTTTATCACAAACTTAATTGACCAGTTGGAATAACAAAATAGTCCTTGTTGACAAATAATAACCAAAAATGTTCATATTTAGTGTGTCCACCTTTGGTACACATAACAATTTATATTCTTTCTGCCATTGAGTTTATGTAGTTTTACACAGGAATGCACGATAATAACTGTAACTTGTGCAACTTCATAAAAATAAAAAAAAACCAGTAATATACGGCTGCATTTCCCTTTACATTTTTGGAAAACATTAAACTTGAACATTTATGGATAGCCACAATAGTTATGTTTTAGCATTAAAGATATGGTTTTGATAAAAAGATCCTGCATATACAGATGGATTAACCATTATAGAAACATAAAAATATATTTAGGTAAAAACAGAAATACTGTTAAATCATGGCAGCAGTGGAAAACACCTTATACTGGGTGGAGGGGGGATCATACATTTGTTAAACACTGTATGTGATTTACCTCTGATGCTGAGTTTGGAATATCAATACTACATAGAACACCTTTAATGTACAGACTGTTATAATGATAACTGTGGAAGCCTGAGCTTCAATTGGACATGACGCAGACTGACAGTTACAGTTATAACAGTTTTACTAAATTAACTAAATACAATTTTAATATTAAATTAAACCAGATTCAGCACACTGAATATCAGGTAACATCAGTGCTTTGATTGTGACCCCGACGGTTCGTTTCTCTCTCTTTGTTCTCCTGTCTACACTTCCATTTTCTTCTTTTTAAACATAACAAAAATGTTGGTATGGGTCAAATAATAGTACTATAAAATGCTTTCCCAGGGAGGTTAAATCTCATAAGCACTCACAGTTAAGGACAGAATTTCTTCCAATAGTTTTTTTTTTTTTTTTTACAACTGCTCCTGTATTTCCAATGAGCTATAAAACCCAATATGGCAAAAATGATGGTGGTTTTTAGACAAAAACCAGTAGAGTGATCATGCCAAGACCCACATTTCTATGACAAACAAGTATGAAAATACAAAGAAAAAGCAAGATGACAGACTTTAGTTTAACTAAATGTACCCAACACTGCTTGTATATAAAGTTAGACTCCAAAGCATCACTTTAAGATGAGTGACCTAGTGAGTCATTTAGCTCAGTTAGTATCATCCATCATCTATATTTAGATGAAGTACAATTGTAACCAAGACTTGGATGAAGTAATAAAGTACAATGAAGACAATTACACCTTTTTTTCCACTCAAACTGTGCAATTCCATCCTTGTTAATCAATACACATTTGTTTATTTACTACAAAATAGCACAACATGACTAACTATCAAAATGCAGACAGTGTGTTGTGCTGCCGCAGCATTTATCTCTACAGTATATTTAGTGGTCTGGCTGTGTTAAATACTATTTAGCTTTTCTGTGGCCGGGGAAAAAACACGAGTCACTCCATCAGCAGAATATCTTTAGAGCTCGCACAATAGAACAGTAACAACAAGTCATCTGCTTTGGACCAAAAAAGCCTTACCTGAAGGGTTTCTCTGCACACGAACGCTATCTGTTTCTCCTTTAATGGGCCCGTCACTGCAAAGAGCGACAAGATTAATAGCACACACACACACACACACAGGAGCAGGAAAAAGAGCAGCCTGCAGGTATGTTTGTAGAGGAGACAAAAAGTGGTTCATCCATGTTGACAGTGGAGTCAACCTCAGCGTCTTATCAACAGCAATTATATGATTCTAAAACTGAGCTAACATATGTCCAGTGTTTAACCTGGAGAAAAAAGGGTCTTTAGCTCTGTCAAACAACTCTACTCTAAAGCAGACTTATTCATTAAAAAGAATGCAAGGCATGTCAAAATAAATATGAACATAATATGTCTGTAAATTACTATAAAGCTTTAAAACGACACTAGTGTAAACACAATTCAGTTCATTTAAACACATTTAATTACGCATTAAAACACACAACTAGCATTTAACATTAACACTTAAATCCATTATACAAGAAGCATAATTTCAGTCTCATGTGGCCACTATTGTTGGATGACAATCTGTTAATGCAGTTATATATAAACACAAAAATGTGTTTAACGTTTGACCACCAAAGTCTGTCAGTTCATTCTACAGTCGAAGTGTGATGTTTGGACCAAATTACAAAATAAATGCAAAGTGTTTCTGAGATGAACAGTCACATGAGGTCACAGCACCATTGACATTTGACCTTTGGCCACCAAAGTTGTATTATTATTATTATTATTATTATTATTATAACAACCTTTATTTAAACAGGTAAAAGCTTGTTGAGATTAAAAATCTCTTTTTCAAGAGTGTCCTGGTCAAGACAGCAGCAGAAATTACACAAAATAGACCACAGCCATACATTCACAATAAAAATATACATAAAAACTATACATATAACAATTAAAGTCAGTACTAAAACTAAACATAACACACTAAATAAGAATATACTAGGGCTGGGAATATTAACTAGATTAGATTAATGTAAATTGTTATCACAAATATTTTTTTTATCAGATCAGATTTTGCCAGCATTTTCCGCACTTCTCAGTTCTCTTTGATTTGTTTCAATGTGAAGCGTCTTTGAGTGTCCAAAACAGCGATATGCAAATTTAATGTATTATTATTATTATTATTATTATTATCATTATTATTATTATTATTAATCATGTCTGACTAGAGTCCTACGGGACAAATGACTCAAGTTTACTAAATAAACAACTGTTGGTTCCAATTAAGCCTGGGAAAAGTCAAATCAATTAATTTTTTTTTTTTACGAAACTCGACTTTTACTATTTTTTTTTTAATCCCCTGTCTGTATACGATTTATATTTCCAAGCACACGCATTTCATTTTTACATTCGCTAAGACCCTTCAAGTCTTTCTGTAATGCACTTCCTGCAGTGCGTTTCTCTATACATTTAAACCATTAAGTGATTAATTCATGTGCTTTTGTATCTGTACCGTGGTAAATATCTTGAAGGGACCCTCCACCACAGTACTCCATGCAGATCCACAGCTTTGTGTTCCTGTAAAGAGACACAACATAATTTTTTTTTAACAACAGAACTGCGGCAGACAAACAAAAAACACTCCAATGCAGACACTGAAGCCCAATGTGTTGTGTTGTTGCTACTACGACATCATGCTGACGATGTAAGTGGGTAGAGGAATGCTGGAGCTGAGTGGGACACACTAAAAGTCACATTCCACATATTTAAATCCACCAACAATCCCAGAATTCCCCACATGATTAAAGTTGACGAAGCACATCACCTGTGGTAGCTGCCGAAATAGGCCACGATGTTCTTGTGTTTGCACTCCTTCATCATGGTGATCTCCTGCTGGATGGATGTGATGTCGTCTCCTGGACAGACGAAGTTCAGGGTATTGAAGGGTTCATATTTATCTAAATTCACTTTTATTAGTTTTTGGTTCATTTATTTGTGTATTTGGATCCTAATTGTTCATAAAGTTTGAATTTGAACCCTCCAGGTGCTGCAAAGTTATCTTTATAGTCATTTTGACAAAAATGGAGTGGATTTATACAACCTGGTTTAATTCCTGCTTAATTTCTACATTTTATAATCATGATATTTGCACATACAGTTCTATACATTATATAAATATTCTGTCGAACATTTCCCAGAGTATGACATAGTTGTTTGTCAGTAGTAGCGGTTGTAGTCTATACTGAAAATATGTCCAAAGACTTTTTTTTTGTATAATTTTTATTGGAATTTCTCAACATCCATTGTTTTTCTTTTTGAAAATATGTCCAAAGACTTAACAAACACATGTGGCTGAACAGAACAGAGTGCACAGCCAACAACCTGTAGGGGGTGGGGTCGTTTGGATTTAAAGGGCCAGCGCTCAAAATGACCTTTCTGGTGTCATTACTCAGAAATAGGGTTCAAGATATCAAACCAAAACATAATTTTTAGTTTATGTAAACCACAGGGAAATGTTTGAAAACTCATAATTCCATTTAAAAAGAATAAAAATATCACTTCTTTAATATCAGACTGTCAAATCTCATGCAACTGGAAGGTCTGCGGACTAATGTATTATATTATAAGTGTATTATATATTATAAGTGTTAACACAGGGAGTTTACAAAGTATAAGTAGTGTGTCAACAACATTCATTTCCCTGTCTGTGTATTAGATTCACATATTCTTTATAGATCAGTGGAACATGACTAAAGCTGCAGTGCATGAGTGCTTTTTTTAGTGCCTTTGTGCAAAAATGACATAATTACCTCTAAGGATAATGTAATTCAAGAGGTCAGAGAGGACATGAAACTTCCTACTCCACAATGCAAGTTTCTGTCCAATCACAGGTGTTTTCAGACACAAGTAGGAGGGTTAAATACATGACTGACAGCTGAACTTCCCAATCGCTAATTAGATTAATTCAGAGGCAACTCAAGATATAGATATAGATATCCGACTGCCACTGGATGTCCTTTGTGTGAACACGGTAACTACGACAGATTTGATTGGACTTCTTATCCCTTGATAACCAACCAAACCTTATAAATGCATAAAAATTTTGTGAGGAAAAATTGGTTCTCTGACCATTACTCAGCCAAGATCAGGTTGATACATTTATATAGATATCAAAAGATTAAGGGGATTTCATGGATTTACCGTTGCTGTCAGCCATATCATATGTTCATATCATACAGCATGTGTTTTTTTTATTTGGACTGAGAGGAGAGAGCTGCAGAGGGAAGGAGTATATTTTCAGATTCTGCCTTTTTTCCTTGTTACTTAGACTCTTGCTGCCTCAATGCATAGATTATGGGAAAAACAACAACAAAAATGTGCATTTTGAGCTGAAATTGAAATCCGACATATTGTTAATACCACCCTGTGTTTAAAATCCCATGTTAAATACCAGTATAAGTTCTTATAATGTCACAAATCATATTTTATCTGTATAAACACTCTCTGTTACAATTATTCTCCATTGGTTGACAAGTGCGTTGAATTATTTGACCTTTTCTGGATGAAAATTGATCTATTACTATCTTATTAAAAATATATTAGGTTACTATTTCATTGTATAATTTATGACCCTGTTGGGATTATTAGAAAGTAAATCATTCATTTCACTGTCATTGTTATATTAATGTGATAATTACACTGCCTGTAACACAAAGAATAAGAAAAAAAAAAACATAATTTCATCTACACAGGCCAGTTTTCCGTCTCAGCGTGTGAACATTTATCCAGTCAGTTAAAGTCCCAGTGCGCCGTCACCTACCGCTCCATTCATCTGTGTCAGTTTTACTTAATGCAAATCATATTCTAATAGTGAAAGTGAACAAATGCACGTTAGAATTTACTCAAATCATACAAATCTACAGACTAATCACTTTTTATATTAAGTTTTAAAGCCAAACACATTATCCTCTCTCCAGATAACTTTAAAGTTGTAGGAATTGTTTAAATGTTTTATCATTTTATCATGTTAAATCCTTTCGCACCTGCTGTAAAGAAGGCAGAACTGCTGTGAAACGATGCTGAGCAGAATAACTTTTACACAGTCGTCACCGCTCCACATTGCCAGAACTGATCCTAACACAAAAAATGTTTGTATTTTTGCACTGGACATGGAAATAACTGCTTCAGGTTGTGAGATTTTTTTTAAATAGTGTTTCTAGAGCAAACAAAAATTTACTTTACTCTATAATTTACCTGAATTATATGAATAATACAATGTGTGTTTTTTAATTCCTTCCATAGATGAATTACAGAAAGTTAGTTAATAAAATAACATTAGGATGATGAAATGTTTACAGTAAGTTTAGCTAACTAAAGGGAAACTTCTGAGTCCTAATTTTATTTAGATTTATTTTCAGCATCTAATCATTCATTTATGGGTCATTTTTTTTTTATATTATTTTGTAAAGGTTTACAAAAATAAAACTACAAATGATTAGCTATCATAGAATTTACATTTTCAAGTCATATTCTACAAATACATTATTTTGTAAGTTCCAAACTGTCTAGCGAAACTATTAATCTTTTTCTTTGATATAATATAAAATAATATAAGATAAGATAAGATAATAGAATAGAATAGATGACTTTATTGTCTGTTCCAAGTAAAAATTGAAATATCTCTTGTCATGGCTGTTAAATGTGTCCTAGTTTACATGTTGGAATCATACATGCAAGACTCTCTCACCTTTAGAAACTATTATTTACAGAACCTACTTGTAAAAATGTGATAAATGTGCAAATAATTTTAACACAAGTAATTTTAACGTACCCGGGTCCAGCTTGACAATCTTGATAGCTGCCAGCTCAGACGTCCTGATGTTACGAGCCTGCACAGACAAAAAATACAGTCTATGTCATACAGAAATATAAATAACAGACATATAGACACACTTAAATATATGTTATGTGCCATAATAATAAAGTACAGAGTCATCATAAAGTTCATAATACTGAAACTAATTGTTCTTGTTAAATCAGCTCAGTATCAGAAACTAAAAAGAAACTCTATAAATATCAGATACAAAATGTTCTGAGTTCAATAGAACACATCCATCTTTACATATTTAAGAATATTATTGTAGATTCACGACATCAAGTACGATGCTGGCTTATGACAAATTCAGTCAAAATTAGTTAAAATATATTTAATTCCAAATATGATATTGTTCAATACTCAACCTTTAATGCACTGATGCACAAGCACATACTCTATTTACTGTAGAAAGACGTAATGTAGAAAGCATATTGATAAAAAAAAAAAAAAAAAGCATCTGATAAAATGATAATAATAAATGCACTAATATATACAAAAATATTTCTTAAAGTATTGAGTCTCTGTCTTGGTGGATCTATTATATTACACCAGAACTGAGTAAACTAAGCAGAGAAATAAATTACATTGAAATAAAATAATACGTATTAAATGAGAGAGAAAAGAACGGAAAACATTAACAAAATATTATAAACAACCACAGCACAAATAATACCAGTAACAAATCCACATCATCCATATTAACTTATTAATTGGGCAGATTACATAATCAATCCCTTGTTTTAAGCCTGTAGTACCCTGTTATGTAATAATGGTCCAATATGTAATAATGTATCTCATTACGTGATAACGCTGTATTTTGCAATAAAATTCCTGAACACATTTTGTCATAAACTTTGCAGCATTTTATAATAACTTATTACATATTGCAACAGTTATTACGAAATGCAAATGTAGCACTTTTCTTTTAAGGAAATGTAATAATTTGTTGCATTATGTAATAAACCATTGAAATTGATGCTTTGCCTGGAAAAACCATCATATCAGCATAACAACAGAAAGCATTCAAGCTGAATTAGAAATAATTCTAAAAAAAACAAAAAAAGAACTAGTAGGATGTTTCATTTTGTAAATGTCAATGAAATGCAACTTATAAGCTAGAAAAACCTGCATGATGATAGATAGATAGATAGATAGATAGATAGATAGATAGATAGATAGATAGATAGATAGATAGATAGATAGATA
>JAPSES010000102.1:7455472-7519312 GCA_029822895.1 Maxillicosta whitleyi
TGGCAGTAATATTATGGGGTGTCAGTCACAATATGTGGGGGAACTGTGCTGCTTGGTGGAGGTTTGCGTTCTCTGAGGGCTTTTCTAGTTTTATTTGTCTTCCTCCTCATATCATTAACATTTTTTTCTGGTCTGTAACGGAATATGTTCATGATAATACATAAAAAAAGACTTTAAAAATAGAATCAATATATATATACTGCATGTACAAGAATTTTCAGAGTAAAGTTAATAACATTTCAAAACACTGTGTAGGTCAATGTTTATGTTATGTGTTTTTCTTTTCAATAAACTGACTATATTACGTCGAGTTTTAGAACAGGACTTCAGTGTATGCACATCCCACCTGTGAAGGTTTCTCTGTCACTGTTTAATCTGTGGTTTAATGCCACCATTGTCCCACAGACGTCACTGTTAAACCTCAGTTACAGAGCATTAACCACAGTGAAGGTTCAGTTTGACAGTCCTTCTGTCAGCACAGACTGCCCCTTATTCACTGTTGGTGGTTCTTCTGGATTCTTATCTTTGTTTGCACAACAGCCTGTGTGAAACTCTGCTTCTTCTTTCTACTGTTGTTAATTTTAAATGTTAATGTTTAGTTGTAGACCTTTTACTTTAGGGTTGTTTTCAAGTGTTTCCTGGGTAAATTCCTAAATTACAGCCAGTCACACTTGAAAGGGACAGCTTTATTACTATTATTTTTTTTTTTTATTATTTTAGTTTTTTTTTTTTTTTTTTTTTACAGTGTACAGCCTCTAAAGCAGGTGTGTCAAACTCATTTTAGTCCCGGGGCCACATTCAACTAAATTTGGTCTGAAGTGGGCCGGACCAGTGAAATAATAACATAATAATACATAAATAATGCCAACTCCAAATTTTTCTCCATGTTTTAGAGTTAAAAAAGTAAAATTTAACTATTGGATATGGTTCCATCTACAAACTATCCTTTCAAACAATGCAAATAACATGAACAAACTGAAAAAATAAGTGTAATTTTAACAATATTCTGCTTCAGTTTATCATTTCAACATGTTCATTATAACTTACAGACACAGTGGATCTATAAATGCACTAAACATTTAGTAACAGGAAGAATATTGTTAAAATTGCACTTTTCTTCAGACATTTCAGGTTCTTTATATTTGTCTGTTATTTACATTTTTTGTGAAATTACACTGTTTTAGTGTCAATATGTGAAAATATTTACATTTACAAAGAAGAAAATTTGGAGTTGTGAGTATTTACAGGAGTCCTACAATGAACTGGTCACATGTCCAGGGTGTACCCCACCTTCGATGTTACTTAGCTCAGATAGGCTCCAAGTGACCCCCCCTTGACCCGTGAGGGTAAAGCAGGTTCAGATGACGCATGAATATAGGTTATTATGATCGTATTTTATTGATCATCTGACCTACTTTAGATTGAATTGGTCTGAATGTGGAACCTGAACTAAAATTATGGTTAATATCTATTTTTGCATTTCACAAAATCATCCTAAGGGCCAGACTGGACCCTTTGGTGGGCCGGATTTGACACCTGTGCTCTAAAGTATCACCTGTTGAGCATCTTCCCGTCTAAAGTACACAAGATTTTAGGCCAAACTATTTTTAATCAGGTCTTTATTACTTGCAGATACAAAAACAACAAAAACCACAAGTCATCAAGCAAATACAACATAGCAGGGTCACCTAAAGTGGCTCCCACTCAACAGTGCATGGTCTTTCTGGTCTTCTCTATTCATTAGAAATAGGCCTAGCTCAGCTATAGTCAAAACTAAAGGCCACCTACTTTATAAAAGAACGAAGGCAAAGTAAGGCAACATAGAGCTAGCGAGAAAGAAACTGTCAATAGAACAGAAGTGGACAATGTTACACAGTAACTATCCTAATTCAATCACTTCCAAGGCTTAAGTCGTGAACAGATTCCTTCTGGTACGAGTTGATATTTACACGTCTAACGGGTGTTTTCTGGTCATCCTCACCACTTTGGCTCCCTTTACTTTAAACACATTTAAATCAATGAGAAGTTAATGAGTGTGCAATTGGCTGCCAATTAAATAAACTAATGATGAGTGAATCAAACCCGGCAGTTTATCGAAGCATTAAATAAAAACTGCGTTAAACCTGATATGTGACGCCAACTCAGGATCACCCATGTGAGTCAGATATTGCTAGAAACTACAAGTATATTGACTGAAAATGGATCTCTGAATGAAAACACTGGTAAAAGTTGAACAAAGCTTGTTTTTGGTAACACTCCATTTGAGAGGGTCTGTACGACAGGTCACATGTTGTGACTGAGTCTTCATGACAGCGGTGTCAGTTATGTCATTTTTAATGCACGCCTTCGTCATGACAACTTGACTTTAACTGAGAAAACAAACCTTAAACCTGCCAACATTAAATTGACATGTTTGGTTCTGGCACTGGCTGCTGCTCGATCATTATACCTGGTAAAAGATTAAACATATGATGATTTAGACTTGTCATTAGTGTTTTACTGTCAAATCATTACGTGTAAAACTATCAAATGCAGAAGGTTTGTAATGATAATACCAAAACCTACATGTATTGTTTTAAGGATAAAATGATAGGTATCATTACTGATTGAGGGGAACAATAACCAGTATTTGGAACTGATAACATATACAAAATCAGCTATAAAATAAAATAAAATTTGTAATAAGACTTATACATATTCACAGGGAACTGAAAATTACAAATATAATCTATAAATTTATATTACTGAATAAAAAAATGATGCCATTACTGATAAAAATGTTAATATAAACCTATCACTCATGACAAATCTCAATCACTCACTGATATTTATCTGATACTCGTTAAGTTAAGGCTGCTAGGTCACATGTGTAAACGTGTTGCCTTGGTTTATGTCACATTGTCATAATGAAGTCTCATGTCAAAATCTTGGTGTAAACAATGCAATAAAAATGACATAACTGACTGAAAAACAATGTCATAACCTGCACGACTCCTTTAAGTCAGTCTTGTAGAACCCCCTTCAAATAAAGTGGTGTTTTTTTTGAGTGCGTGTGTGTTGCTGTTCACAGTATGCTTCATCTCCTCCTCCAACAATCAACACGTCTACAGAGATTTGCGCTGACGCTTCATGAAAGACATGGAGTAGTCCCCTGACGGTGTGCTCTTCTGCCTCTTCATCTGGACCTGCGACTGAGCGGTGAGCTGCAGCTTAATGGCGCTGGAGTTCACCTTGGCTGCACACAGCAGCTCCTTCATCCCCTTCATCTTCTCGCTCTGAAAGATGACAACTGGGCCGCTGGAGGGCGAGGGGGGCGCCTGCTGCTGCTGCTGGGATGACAACGAGGGTGCAGAGTCTGGACTGGGGGACTTGGGTTTTCCTTCAATGTCACCGGTCCGCAAGCCCTGGGAGGAGCGGCGCCGGCCCTCCCCCACCTTCTTGGGCTGAGCGGTTGGAGCTGTCGTCGCTGCTGACTGGGTGGGAGAGGTAGGAGCCGCAGGAGGAGGAGGAGGAGAGCTCTGCTCCTCCAGCTTCGACTCCCTCCTGGGGCCTCGTCGGCGTCCCTCCCGGGGGTCATCGCTGGACTGATCATCATCATCCTGAGTCTCAGGCTCTTTGGTGACGATGGACACCTTCTGACGCACCTTTGGATAAACACCATGAACATGTGTCATTTTTGACAATAATAAAAGACGCAGAGGTCATCAAGCAGCGCAGGATAATGGAAGTTATTTTCTCCATCACAACACAGGCGGAAATAATGTTTACAGACCAGGCAATGCATTAAACTTTTACTTGCAGTACACTTAACGATGTATATTCATTCTCATTCAATTTTAATGAAAATTGGCCACAACTAACTTTAACGTTAGTCACAACAGCACAATAGGAAACCACATGATTACAGGCCTGGGTTTCTTTTGTTGCTGGAGTCATTTGCAAAAAAAATTGTGACTAAGAATTTAGGAAAATTTATTTTTTACTCAATATCTAGTTTCCCACTGTTCTGAGTCAGGGGCTGCAAAGTTAGTGATAATTGGTTCCTAAATTTCATAGAAATTGTTGTGTTGGAACAGGTGGAACTGAGTTGACTAATGCTACTTTCATAGCAGCTTGGACATTTAAACACAACACACCGAACATGTTTATGGCAACATAAGTTAAGACCTACCATATGTGATAGAATACCTTTAAAAGATTATTTTAAAAGTACTAAATGCAGATTTGTAAATGGAAGATTTTACACCTTTTTAAGACACCCTGTGCTTCTCATACAACAGTTGACACAAAATTCTGCAAATTAGAATAATTCATGCTATAAACTTATAATAGAAAATGTTTGATGATAATGACGGGGCTGACAGACTAGATAAACCATGGAACTTAATCAAATATATCAGATTATACACTGTTGAATTCCTAATGGCAAATTGTTTTCATGTATTTATTTTCTTATTTTCTCTCCTTTTTTTTTTTTTTATTACATCTAGACTTTTTGGTATTAAAAAGATTTTTTTCAAATGTGACACACTTCGACCACATGAAAAGTCAACGCTTTGTCAAAAGTAAATTAGATTTCTGAAAGTAACTGGACTGTGCTCGTTAAAAAAATGTAATAAAACCTTACAACAGTGGATGATCAAGTCTGGAAGGAGGCAGGAATGCAACTTAAATGATGCCAATGGCCATGAAACAGCAAAGATGAAAGAGACGCTCCATCTAATATTTAACTGAACTTGTGAGTCCAGCCAGAGGAGACTGACCCACTGAGAATCAACCACATTCCTGAGTTTGCAACAAAACGTTTTCCACTTAACGCACATTATAAATACATGTACTATAGGTGAGTGCCCATTATCATTTTATTGTCTTGTCTCTTCATTTGTTTTTTATATAATGTCTGAATTTCCACCACACAGGCTTTCATTTCTTCGATTCCAACACAGTGTGATCATTTTCAGGTTCAAAGACAAAGCTATTCTGGGTTTCTCACCTGTGCATCAAAGCGGCTCAAAGACTGAACCAGGTATGTGGCCCAGCCCACATGAAGGACTGGAGTGGGGCTGCCCTCCTCCCATTTGCAGATACCATCATAGAACTGCAGCAGGTGGGCAAAGCATTCTGGGTCCTGCAGTGCTGACAGGTCTGCAGCCTGCTTGGGGTGCTCCTGGAAGACAGGAAGGAACAGCAGCAAAAAGTCATGATGTGGAGAAGTGAAATGAGATTAAAAACACATTTGGATGTGCAAGAGCAGGAATAAAAGGCCATGTTGATGGATGGTGTTTTGGTGACTAGCATGGCTATAAACATAACTTAAAAGATAAAACCTCCAGTTGCCTGTCTAATACATCAGTATTAGTGTTAATAGTTCGACTGTGTTTGGGTCCTCTGGTCGGGTGAACCTCACCTTATCAGCTCCTTCTCCTCCCTCTCCTCCTTCTCCAGTGCTCTCTGCAGCAGCCTCCTTCAGCAGGGTCGGGATAACATCATTTGCGATGTCAAAGAACTCTTTATAGATCTCCTCGTCCTCACGGAAATAGTTATACCTACAGGACAAATAGCAGAACGGTTATGCAAGTTTTACAATAATAATAATAATAATGATGAAAAAAAAAAAAAAAAAAAGAAAAAAAGACCTGAATGTCACAGTAGGTTTTTTTTAAAAGCTCAAACAGGATGAAGTGGAGGTCACCGGTTCAGAGACACACAGAGAAACGGAAACGCAACCTAAATATACCAGAACTCCTTTCGACCCCAAGAGTCTGAATTCACTTTCAGACCAATGTGTGCTTTTACAACAGGCCACACTGTTTTAATGCACCCCCTTCTGGTTAAGCCAGTGACAAACTTATTCATCTGCTGATTTATGGTTACCTGTTGTGCCTGGTTTCTAACAACTTTTGTTAAATTCTTGTTTCTTTTCTAAGGTCCTTCACAAGACTACATCTCCGAAATGCGTATGTTTTATGAACCGGTAAGCATCACATTTTCCAATGCCTTTCTTTTAGCTGATTGGAAAAAAAAAAAAAAAAAAAAATCACTGATGACAATTTGAGATGATTCAAACATAAAACCTGCAGCATTTCTGTTTTTTAGTCATATACATTATTAACACTACATTATTTTGTTTTAACAACATTTTACTGGTTTATTGTCCATTACCTTTAATAAACAATGAATTGTTTCACAGTTTTTTTCTGTATATTTAATTGTTGGTACATTTCCTTGTACTACACTTTGACCCGTTTGAGTTGCTCCATAAATAAAGCTTGATTGAAATAGTAAAACTCAGATGTAACAGGACTGCCAAGATCCACTTTAACTGCAAGCGTCGCTTTTTGTTCATGCACAATGCGGAATTACATAGATTTCAGATTAGACAAAAGGTTTATCCAACCATTTCAGTGGCTTTTTAGTAGAATGTGAACCTAGACACCCTGGGCAGTCCACCATAAAAGGAAAACCTTTGTAGATGCTGCACTTGGGGGTGGGGGGGCTTGGGATGAGGAGGGAATGTATCTGCTCGTCGGTCATGATATTTTTAGTTGCTGCTCATGAACATTGTGTTTAAAGGGGAGGAGAGAGCAGGCAGACTGGAGCGAGAGGATACTGAGCTGGACACTTCCTGAATGAGGCACCACGCCCTCGGACATGAACTGGGATGACCGTTCAAGTATTCAGACAGAAGATCCACAGAGAGCGATTTCAACCAGAGTTACAGCTCAGCAGCAACTTTGCTTTCATTTACGACATGATTACTGAAATGAAGGACCTTTTTTTTTTGTCTTGGTACAGCCTTTTTACTAAGCAGTCATACCAATAAGAGCAGACGGCTGTGCATTCAGTGCCATCTGGTGTCAGTGTTTTGAAATGACAACAGAAACTTAGAGGAACAAGCTCATTCTCTCAATAACCTCAGTGTATGAGGACTTCATGAATCTGATTTTTGTCACATCAGAAACTCAAAAGATTCAGAAGCTGTTTATCACTAAAGAATCCCCCCCCACCCCCAGAAATGCCTCTTTTTGGTGACTTCAAAAGCATAAGGAAGAACTCATTATTTTAACATAGACTGAGGTCATTGCATTGACCACTGAGATTGTATTACTCATTACATTTAAACATTGTGTATCACAGAACATAACAAAATTAAGAAAATCGAAAGTGACCCATTATTTATTTATTTTTTTCCTAAATGACGCCAAAGTACTCACTCTTGCATGACCTGCGCAGCCTCAGCCCAGGCCCTCAAAGCCTCCCGTACATTCCTGTGTCTGTAGTGGAATCCAGCCAAGTACATGTAGGGGTAGATGTGTTCATTGCGATAATGTTTCTGCGACGAACCCACAGCCTGATGATCACAGCAACACCAAGAAAAATCAATGTCTGTTAAACAACACCTTCACAAAAAACAAAAAAAAGAACCCCCCCCCCTCACCTTCACAAAGCCCTGTTTGTCTTTTTAGGAGCTGTTGAGGTAGACTAACCTTGAGGTGGATTTTCAGAGGGTTTTCCTTCCCTGGAATTGGATCCTGGTCTTCAAGGTCTGCCAGAGTGCCCATCGCCATGGGATACCTGGTACAGATTGCATGACAGGTGGAGCATAAGGTACTAAGCAAATGAATACAAAATCTATTTAACAAGCAATGTTTTGTGTTTGTGGACACTAAAATAGGTCAGTTTTTCAAAATAAAATCTGCAAAACCAATTACAAATAGTGATATAAAAAAAACTAAAACAAAAGGAATGCCAATTATTAATAATTTTCACCTGTCTAGGTCCCCTCGACCATATAGCAACCAGAGGAGTTTCTGTTGAAAACATGAAAAAAAAAAAAAAAGATGAGGAAACATAAACACACAGATAAGTTTTGACTCAGTGCATTTGAATGTTGTGAGTCACCTGTTGTAGCCGCAGGAGCTCTGAGCTGTCTGTGTGTAGGTCCAGTGATGGGTTGATGGCACAAACCATGAAGGCCACCTCCATGTTTCTGTCACACTTCATGTAGGACCCTTTCAGATAAAGCCAACTCTGTGTGATGAAAACATACAGGGGAGGGTTAACTTCACATTCAGGAAACATGGTTTGAAACATGTCACATGGGTCTCTATTTCAGTCAAAATAAGACAGATTTTTCTCCACAACAGATTTAAAAGTGACCCTGAAGTTAATACAAGTTTATAAAACTAACACTAATTTCATAAACCAATCATTCTATCCATATTAAACCTACAGTTCAGATTATTCCACTTTATTTTGACCTTGCTTCACAGTTATCTCAGCCTTACCTTCTCATTTACTCCAGCTGTTACTGTTTGCCCTCTGCGGTCCTCATTACCCTTCCCATGCCACGTGACCTCAGCTGTCTCTTCACCATTTTTGCCAAAGATTACCCATGCGTGGTCTTCAGACAAGGCCAGATGGACATCCTTTAAACCCAACACCTGGCAGGCTGCTACCACTGCAAATGCCACCCCAGAGCTGTCCAGTTTGGTACCTGGTTCAAAAGTAACAGAATTATTTTAGTTAATTACATTCAGTTAAATATACCTTTGGGGACATATGAGGTCATAAATAAAATTAAAAGCATAATAAAAAAAAAATATCACAAAAGTCCTACCAGTGATGAGACTGAAGAGAGACTGGATGTGGGCCCGGTCTTTGAAGTATGAGCGGCTTAGACTGTTCCAGATCACATCTGACACTTTTTTCACCAACTCCCTGCTGGATCCTGCAGCAGTTCGGCGGTACTGCGACAGATCCACTGCACCCCGGATCTGAGCCGTAAAGCGTTCGTATAATGCTGAAATCATTCCCAGCTCCACTGTTGGGAAGCAGGAGTTGGGACAGTCCGGCTCCAGCGGCTCAAATCGAACTCCGGGCACATTTATGGGGATGACCCTGTTTACCGCCAAGAAGTGCTCAACGAAACCCAGGACCAAGGAGAGAAGTGCCAAGTCTGGTTCAGACTTACGGAGTTCAGCATCAAACAGCTGGACCACACCGTCAATCCCCCGCAGGGGAAAGTGCTTCTTTTGGGCCGAGTGCAAACCCATGATATCTGAGACCAATCACAGCTCAAGAGGTATATATGTTTTCCTCACCTGCACGCCTGAAAAGTAACAACCAAACAAAGGAATAAAACATGAGTACAATACAAACACAGTGGCTGAAGGAAAAAAAAAAAAGACTCAGCTTTGAAAGCCATTAGCATTATGAATCTATTTCTTATATTATTCTAATATATATTTCTTATAGTACCTGTTACTGTTATAATACATGCTGCTCATTGACATTCTTTGATAGTATTTCCATGTGGATTTCACTGGAACTAAAAGAGACAAGTGAAGCATTTTCAAAAAAGCCATGTTCTTTATTGATTTGACATTATTTTTTATTTTTAGCTGCTGTATTATGTGTTAGTCTATGTACTTAAGATCTGATACAGCATTACATTAGAATGACTAAGGTTTATGACCACAACGTTAATGTACAGTAAATGTCTTGCTGATGTCACTGCTGACTGTTCGGTCTTTCTGTACCATGGAAGCACTTGAAAATACACCACTGCTTTTGAAAAATACTAGCTGCTGCTTAACAGAATATACTCTTATTAATTACTTTATTTACACCTTTAGCTATAAAAATTCATCTGTATTACATCAGTGAATAGTTTTGGAATAAGTACCCTATGATAACATAAAGGTGATATTACTTATATTTCCATTTCATGTATATATATATATATATTTTTTTACTTCTACTGCATGGTATCGTAGAGATAAATATTCTACTTTTTACTCCACTACATGGCAGTTCCTTGCTTTAAATATTATATTTTTACTCTCCTAATCAAGTGAAAAATCATATACATCCCACAATGAAAGTTTGTGTTGAAATGATGAAGTAAATGAATCATTAAGGTTAAAGAAAATAGAGGATGTAAATAAAGAAGCTAGAGTAAAAATGAAACCAAATGTGATTGTAGGAATGCAGTTTTAGTTAAATATCCTTCCTGATTCATATTCATTCATTTACTTTGATGCAGAACATGTTTTGAAGTCATTTCTGTGACCCCAAAAATATAATTCAACACTAACGAGATCACTTAACTTTTCATAATTTAAGTTGTATATTTGACTGATAATATGTATTTCTCAATGCAGGACTTTGACTTGCAGTGCGGGTATTTTCAGGGGGTTTCTGAACACATCGTCCGTGCTATTCAGTGGAAAAAAAAACGCCTCCTTTTCCATGAAACGCAACGGTTTTGCTCTGCGGTGACTGATAAGGAATAAACACACACTTTCACTATTGATCACACTATGGAGACACGTGGGTTCATTAAAAACCATTAAATCTCACGTTATAATATGACCAATATTATAAATGGTCCACGATTACTAAATGGCAGCGTTTACACACACTGTGACCCAGACCCACAGCTGAGCGTCTTGCGTAATGTTTGTTACATCAATGCCGCTAACACTGGCTATATGGCGCTTTAGTGGGCGGGGCACTCACACTGCTAAGTACGTACACACAATGTAAAGCTACAAATGTAGATTTCTGACGCTCGTGATACAACAAAAACACCACAAATGCTCGATATCTTTCAACAGAAATAAAAACACTACAGTTCGCTGTATTTATTTGCTAAACAAGCCGGCATACTAGCTAACTTTACTAACTTAGGTTACCGTTAGCTCCCGTTATCTACTTGGGCTTTGTGATGATGCTAATATGCTGAATGAATACAAAGTTGTTTTAACAAGTTAAATAAAGTGCTGAAACAACGACAGTCCAAAGGTGAAGGGTACGTAGTAACCAACAGGCTTGGGAGTGGATTGAATGATGGCTGATGTCAGGAGCAGCTAACAAGCTAACGAACTGCTAGTTAGCTAAACTCACCTCTTTTGGATGACGCGTATCCATCTAGCGCTCTCCCTAAATACACTGCATCAATGTGCCGCACTAGTGAGTCACCCTGAGCCCGTACCGACGCCAATTTTACTAATGTATGAGAGATTACGTACCCGTTTTCTCACAGCCACAGCCACATGTTTTTGTTTGTTTCCCCCCTCTTTTGCCGCGCAGTTCAGTCTGCCCGAGAGTCACTTCAAGCTCGTCATCAGTTTCAGGGTTTGCGTACCAGAAAAGATCTCAACGTATTACGTGGCGTCGCTGTGCCGCGCATTTGAAAGGCGGAAGTCCGATCCATGTTAATGTAGATCTACAATATTGCGCGCACAGTAGCCACTTCTTCTTCTTTTATACTTTTATTGGCTTTAAGTTGCAGTAGCGCCCCCTTCTGGGTTTTACGTCTACTATACTACGTTATGGTTCGTAATCTACAGCACAGAAAATACAGAAAATTATTTAAAAAGATATATTTAATGTTCTATTTTAATCCTATTTGATGAATCTTGAGGGTAACATAATTATGACACAGCAAGGGTGGAGAAAGGACAAGATGAGATCCAAATTATAAGCAAGTTTTTATCCTGTTTTTTTTTTTTTATTTTCTTTAATTAAGATGCAACATTTTTTGCGGATACACATTTAGACATTCAGATCATGTAAGAGTGTGGAAGTGGATTGAATGGGTTCAGTGTAAAGTGCTTTGAGTGGCTAGAAAAGTGCTAGAAAAGAAATCAAATTCATTATTACTATTATTATTACTCTTGTTCTTATTATCTACATCCTCTCCACTATTACTTCGCAAGTCCTTTGGGTAATGTAGTTCACAAGATATTATTCGTCACCAGTACCAACAGAGGGCAGTATCATGCTGTGTTGTGAGACTATGCAAGTAAATGGAACAAAGGTAAATATTACATAATGGAAAACAGGCTCCAGTCAAACTCTAGAATATTCCACACTATAGTTATGAAGCCCCCCTCATTATTTAAACCCTTCAGTTTTATCAATATTGCTTGATTCATTACACTTGACGTACGTTAATGCATTTAATCCGATTTGCCAATTATCTTTTCTTATATGCTCGCATTTTGCAAGTATGACGAGTTATATATAACTGTGTAAATGCTTACGATTGGAACATAATCCCCACTTTTATTCAATGCATTTGTAATATGGTGTCTAGTCGATATTCAAGAATATTCGTTTTGTTGCCTTTACGTACTGTCAAATATATGCACTGCGTTTATCAGTTGGCGAAAAAATGGTCACCTTTACCAAGTCTGTTTTATTTTAAGCGAATCTGAAGTTACTTAAGATATTATTAATGAAATGCAGCGAAGGTGTAATTTTAATATTTTAGTGTTACTGTAATTATACGCTTTTCCGTGAAGTAGGAGTGGAAATGTCTGAGCTCTATCGTGATACGTGAACGTATCTTTACCCGACATGTTTTTTTTTCCCCTCCTCCAACAGTCCGCCTTGTTTCCCTCCATCTCCACTTCTCTCCCTCTCAGTGCTCGGACGTTGCGTTAAGGTGCGGATCCGAGTCCCACTCTTGGGGAAATTTGAGGAAAGTCAGACGACGTATACATCTTCTCCGGACAGCATATAAGACTGTTTTAACCCGTGACGACATACGCTTCACCGTCTTTGTGCAGTTGCTTTGAAAACTAAAGTAAAATGGATCCAATGACTCAGTCCGCCCAGATATCATCGTCGCAAGGGTTTGCCGATGGACAAAATTCCGCTGCCAAAGAATCAAAGCTAACCGGTAAGAACTGTTAGCAAGGTCAAATTAACCACAATGTCTTATTCCATTCGTGTATTGTCGTAAATGTGATTTAATAGTTGTTTTCACAGGTTATTTGAGCTGTACCTGCCGTTACGTGTATTCTTTGATTTCATGTGTTTTTGGCCTGTATGTGTCAGTTCAGTTATTATGGGAAACACCTGTGGTGATGAACATGCGGGAACACTACTGTCTCATTGTCCAGCTTTGGCCTCCGATAATACACATCCGTGTCTTGTGTAACAACGACGCCACTCTAAACGTCTGTGAAATATTTATTATGGCTCAGTTTATGTCGTATCTTGCATGCGAAGGCACAGCCAGTCAGTATGGCAGAGCCTGAGGTAAGACATTTAGCTGAGCTGTGTATTCAGGATGCACAAAAAAAACACAGATTTATAGGCTGACATGACTTGTTTACGCAGCAGCTTTAAGGGAAAAAAGCAGACCATTTGTTCTATTTAATGTAATAATCAATCGCTGCTTTGGATGTTGGCTGTAACCAGATTGTCTATCACTCTATGACTGTAAATATAGTCTTAATATGTATATAAGCTGCATATATGTTGTTGATAAATGATAATATATTTATATGATAATATCTATAATAATGACAAAGCGTTATTAGAGCCAAATGTTGCGATGCTCTGCACTGCAGATATATTGTTACCGGGAGGACCTCTTAAAGGCGCATTGCTCCTTTTGTGTCTGTGTTTTGATAATAGCACCCCATCCTTCACCAAAGCTTGTGTCTAAAAGGCTTCACTGCTGTCATTCATTTCCCTTTAGGTCTATTACCACTTCAAATCTTTGTAGTTTATGTTGTTTTTATTCCAAGTTGCATCAGTCTCCACTCATCTGTTGTAACAAAGGGACCGTGCTGTCTCCCAGGGCCTCATTGACAGGTTATTGTGTACAAGGGAGTGGCAACTCCACCACTAGTGTTAGGGGTGGTCTGATGTGTTTTTGAGGACTGATGCCAAGTATGGCTGTGCAAAATGACAATGCATATTGTGTGATGATAGATAAATGCCTGTGATTGGTATTATGCTCTCATTCATTTTGTTTTGTAGCAAATTGGCCTTTTACGACAGTAATTTTCATCTTTTAGACTCCTTTGCGTTCTTCCACATGGCACAAATGAAGGAAGGAAATTTACATCAAAGCAATCGTGGAGATTTAATGACAGAACAGGGTTATTCTGCCCAGCCAAAACAAAAGGAGTTGTATTTAATAAATCTGTTTATGTCACATGTACGTAGCATACATTGATTTTATTCATTAAAAATCTTTTACATGTTAATACAGAATTGCACAATTTGGTGGAAGAAAGCCATATTGCAGGCAGTATTGTAATTAGAGTGCTTTTTCTTCACTGTCAAGGAAATATACATTGTTAATACAAACGTCTTTTATTAGGCAATTTTTACTTCATACTTGTTACTGAATCCAAAATATCACTGTTGCCATACTATCTTTTTAAAATTGTAGGTTTTTGCAATTATATTTGAACAAGCTGACATTACAGCTCAATTAATGCACAGGTTTACTTTTAATTTAAATTTAATTAATTTAAAAGATAAAAAATAAGACATGGTTCTTCGCTTATGCTTAATGTAAAACTAAAATATGACTAACATAATAAGAAAATAATTTACATAGAATGTCAACATGCAAAGTTTTCTTATTATGAAGTCCAAACTTTGGTTGTTAGTAATTAAGAAGAAAACCTTATAATGAAATGCCTTTATGTTGGAAATTCAGTAATATTTTAACAGTATTTAATGTCAGTTTTCACCCTTTAATCAATGATTTAAATCATTGATCTGAGGCAAACAAACAAAAAATTTATGTTTTTTTCAGCGTAGATAATGTTACTTGTGATGCACAACCACAGTTGGTATTTCTATGTGTCTGTTTGATCAGATTTAGTAAAAAGATGCTGATTGTTTTTGATTCCTGTTTAATGTCTTTTATACCTGCTTTCCTTGTGATGGCTCACTTAAGCACTACATGTAAACTATCCTCTAAAGTCATCTGCATTTAATCACAGGGATTGTAGGCTTTAAAGAATTATGGCACGTGGTCACAGGCGTGAGCTGGATCTGACGGGGTGTGGTGTTTGATGCTTTACTGAGTTTTCACTTTGAATTTATTATCACTGAGGAGACTGCTCTAAAAATCCAGTAACATTGCTAATTTTTAATCTACTGTGACACCCAGGGAAGCACATGGACATTGACATCTGAGTGCATTGGGACAATCATTCTCTCACTACTTAAAATCATGTGATATGTAATTTAAAACCTATGACTAAATTATGAGAAACATTAGGGCTAATACTGGGTGGCTCTTCTTTGTTTCAGAAATGAGTAGCCACAAGTTGAGCGAGGGTCACTCCCCTTAAATGGGGCTTCTGTTTTACTGAAATGTTTTCAGAGAGAATGTCATAGTTGGACATGAGCTGTACTAGATTGTGTCTGGGCTTGTTTTTGTGCCCGAGCTCTTAAAGCAGAATCATAAAACATGGCCATAGTCTCACAGAAAGATAATGTTAAGTTTGAGACAATCTTTTGATAAATAACAGACATTGCCCTCCACAGACCTTAGTCATTATGGCACTGCTGAGTCACCTCAAAACACTGCCTTTAGGCTTAAACACCGCTCACTCATCCTCAGGGAAACACAGCGATCCTACGTGAGCTTCTAACTGCCTGTTTTTTTTTGTGTTTTTTTTACCATAACATTTCCCATTTTCTGAGTTAAAGATCTAGAGTAGGTATTACTGATTTGTGATGCTACAAATTGCATACCAATACTTCAAGGCTCTTTAAATATGAGGTCTGACAAAAATAATATAATATAAATCAATAAAACATATTAACATTTTATTGAGTTGATTTTAATTATTGAGAGATATCAAAGTATTAGAAGATAATGGAGTGCAATATAAAATATTTTATATAATCAAACAATAATCTAAACCCTTTTAAAGCAGAGAAGGACTCCTTTTTGAAAATATAGTGCTATTCTTTTATCATGATCAATATTCAGCTGTCATTCAATATATGGTTGCTATGGCTACCAAATGGCCCGGCTCGTCCCCCCAGCTTCTGTCTGTAGCTGAGCCCATTTTACTCGACGTGCACACTGATGAGTGACACTAGTCACAAAGGAAGTGGCACACTTCAAAATGAGGACCTCATTTCTCAAACAAATTGCATGAGGTTTTTTGGGGAAATCGGTCATTTCTAAAACCTCCCCTGTAGAAGCAGAGTGTTTTGGATTGTACCGTTTGGTGACGGACAAAGGTCTTTAACCATGATCCTGTGCTAAGTGATGGTAAGGTGCAGGTTGTTACAGCTGCCTGCTCATATTTCCTTACTGGAATGTTCTAATTTGAGCAGATTAACCTTTATATTACTGGACACATCTAACTCCACCCTCAAGGTCGATCCATGAGCCTTAATTATTCCCAAACTTTCTGTTTCACTAACGAAAGTGGCTGAATCATGTCCTTTTTATATAGCCTAATGTATATAATGCAGTGTAACTGTGTAAATGTTTCACAAAAAATAGGTGGGTACAAGCTGTAATTTCATACATGGGAAGTATCAGACAACTGCCCAAGCAAGGTTGATACCACAACAGCAGTGACAACACAGTGGCTGCACTGAACTAATGCTGTTTGTTAGAGGGAAAAAAATCATGTGATCCATTGGTCAGTACAAAGGGTTTTCTTCAATGTGCTTTGCTTCTGAATCTTAACTCCTTTCTTATTGTCAGCACAGATGAGAAAACAAGTGTGTTGCTCTGCTGTCCTCATTTATCAGCACAAAAACACATGGCAGCGTTCATCTTCTGTCTCTAAAACAGGTGTTCAGACACTGCCCAGAACATAAACTGAAGCTGTTCAACCCTGTCTTCATAAGAATTAAGTTAACTAAATATATTTTTTTAGGAATAGTATTCTATTATTTCTAAATATTAGTCTCATAACACTTTGGCCAGAAAAGCAGATGTCATCAAAAAGTACTTGGTGCTGGAATTTTGTTATAACCAAAACATGAGAAGGGTAAACAAGCTGTGGGTGTGAGCGTATATTTACCAAAACCGCTAGACCGGTGACATGTGTGTTTAAATAGAATCAGAAGGCCTGTTGGGTTTCACCATCTGTAAGAGATCTTTCACTATTCAGGTGTTCATACAATTTATACAGTTTAATGTGTAATAAATAGGATCCCAAACCTAGTTACGTGTATCAGCACAAACCATCTCACACAATCTGTACATTAATCTGCTTTGGGGTGTGTTCAAAGGTAATGTGACTGTTTTTGGTCTCATTCCAAACAGTGATGATTAATGAGCACTATATTAATTAAAATGGGTCTGGTTTATTCATGATACCAGCTCAGTGTAAAGCACACCAGTAAGGCGTAAGAGAACATGGAGTCCTTCCCATCCTCCACTTGTCATGATAATCCAGCCCGTCCTTCCTCCCTCCACTCCCCGCCTGAGTGGACGGTATCACTGAGGTCACACAGGCAACAAAAAACCCCCGAGGGGCGGACTGTACAGGACCACTGGAGCACCGCGGCTTTGATGGCACGGAGTCCTACCTCCAACATCGATTCCACTGAGAAGCCCGAGGCAAAGCTAGCCTGGTCCCAGTCTGCCAGCGACAGATTGAACAGAAAAGAACCGTGCTAATTGGAATGTAGACTGTGACTGATGGAGACGGTGTTATAGACAGGATCTGCTCCACACACACACTCGCACTCTTTTTTTCAACAATCTTTTTTTTTGTCAATTGAGAAGATACTTTGCAACAGAGTAAAACAAAACAAAACTGAACAGATCTGTATATCATGTCTGAAAAATTCATGTTTTTTCAACAACTTTAATGTTATGTTAATAGTCAAATGGCTGTTTTTGTAGTTATTAACTCATAGCAAACTAGCGTGCAGTTGTTCAACCTGTTTAATCTGTTTTTGTCAGTTCTGCCTTTACTGCCTTTCGTGAACCCTGTCTGTGACTCGGCACCACGTGTACACCTATTAAGTTTTCAGCAGCTCATAGAGGTTTAGGGGCATACATTTTTCTTTGATTGGGGGGTATAAAGAGACAGCCATGAGTGGTGTTATTTAATTTGAGAAAAATTTATTAATTCAGCTTTAAATAGTTTTAATCTAATAATGTAACATTCTTTTGCATGTTCTGCCAGTGTCTGCGTGGGTTCTCTCCAGGTACTCCGCTTTTCTCCCGCCATCCAAACACATGCACTGATAGGTTAATCATTTAATCTAAATTGACCATAGGTGTGAATGTGTGATTTATTGTTTTTCTCTCTATGTCAACCCTGAGATGAACTGGTCACATGTCCAGGGTGTACCCCGCCTTCACCCTTAAGTAGCTGGGATAGGCTCCCACTGACCTTAGTGAGGATACAGCAGGTTCAGAAGATGAATGAATGTCATAACATTAATTAATACTGTATATAACCACTTTAGGTAGAAGTGGACCAATAAAGAATTTGTAAAATAAGGTACATTTTTAATTTTCTGTACTTTTTCTATATAAGTCTGCCACCACAGTTGTAGCCAAGCTATTGGTGACACTGCAGATTGGTCTATTTGTTTTCCTAAGTGTAAAAACAGTATGATTTAGAAACATTTTAAAACGTTTAAGAAGTCTGCTGTAACCATTTGGATCACAGGTATCAAACATGTGGCCACGGGGCTAATCCAGCCCACTAGAGGATCCAGTCCAGACCCTGGGATGTATTTGTGAAATGCAAAAATTACACTTAAGATATTAAAAATTAAAGATGTTAAAGTAATTTTAATTCAGGTTGCACATACAGACCAATTAGATCTCAGTTGGGTTAGACCAGAAAAATACTATCATAATAACCTATAAATACTGACAACAGAGTTCATCTTTGTTTTAGTTTAAAAATGTAAAATTACATGAAAATGTTTATATTGATAAATTACTCTTTTACAAAAATGTGAATAACCTGAACAAGCTGAAATGTTTTAAGAGAGGTAAATGCAATTTTACTAATATTCTGCCTGTAATCAATGTTTTGTGTGTTTATAATTGTAATCTAAGTTTTAATGCACGTGTAAATGACAAGCTGTGGCAGAATATGGTTAAAATTACACTTGTTTTCTTAAGACATTTCAAGTTATGTTATTCAGATTTTGAAGGAAATGTTGTAGATGTAAACATTTTCATTATGTCATTTTATTTTTTCACTGTTTTTTTTTTTTTTTTTGTTTTACTGGTCCGGCCCGCCTGACGTTACATTGAGGGGGAATGTGGCACCTGAACTAAAATGAGTTTGACACCCCTGATTTAGACACAAAGAAAAGCTTTGAGGCATCATTCAGCTCATTGTTTTGGTTTTTCAGCTGCACATGAGCTCTTTCTCCACCAATAACCGCTTGTTTTTAGTGAAAATGAACAAACAAAAGGCACCATCTGCTGAATGTAAACGACCATTTAGATAGACTGCTACACATGAAGATGGGGCAGATTTTAAGGCAAAAATAGGCTGAAATAAAAAGCTCTGAAAACAAACTTGAGTGATCTGTCCATGCATCACATCACAATGGGATAAACAGTGACTAATGGTTGCTGTTCTATTTCTACTGGCATATAATGGCTTCTGATGGATATGATGTTGTTGGGTTTTTTGGGTTTTGTCACCCTTATGTCATATTTAGTTACAGAGTTACAGGCTATAACGGATGTTCTGTTCATAGTTTGAGAAGTTGTGTGACTTTTTGAACTGAGAAACTTTAATAATTAAATAAATAATGTGTTTGGCATTTCTCGCAGCTGTACAGTTATTAAAAATGACAGGCAGACAACCTTCCTATTATTTTGTAGCTGATACGATTCACATTTTGGTAATAGTCAAATGTGTAATTAATTGAATTGCTGTGAGCAGGTCCTGATCTAATATATGCCCCAGTCACTGTGGAATTTCTGATGAGAAGCAATGATTTAAACCAAACTTTTGTGTTTAGTGCAGGATGGATCTCATCAGCAAAAAATGTTTGTAATAGGACACACCTAAACAACATGTTAAAAAGAGAAGTTTTGTTTTGTTTGCTACCTCTTCAATAATCAGTCCTTGCTGCATTAATTAAAGATATTCTTTAGTACACATGCGAAACGCCTCTTTAACATCTTGAATGTACGTTTCAACTAAATGCTTCCATCCTCCCATGACAAATGTTTTGCCTCTTTACTTTGCTTGTGTTCATATACTTTTCTGTCATTCTCTATATATCTTTTCCTCATTATGTTTGGTTTTAATTTCAGCTTCTTCGCTTCTGTCTTATCCAGACATCCAGTAACACAGTCTTAATACAGTTCATAGGTTTTTTTTTTTAAATTTATTTATTTTTTTGGAAAGAGTGCTCGTTTGTGTACATATGGCTTAACTAGTTCCTGTTTGTCTTTTGTGGAACAACCGGCTCCATATGACGCTTACATTTTCCTGAAAACGTTAAGGTGTGGTGTGTTAAATGACCAACAGCCACATGAATCTGCAAGAAAGAATGCTGCAGCGTCAACCTCAACCTGCTGGGCCTGTATCAGATCCAGTCCAGTTGAATTGAAGCCATGACTCGAGATATTTCTGTCTATCCTTGATCTATGTGAGGAACGAGGAGCTGTGTGGGACCAGAATGATGTGCAGTAGAGCTCTTCATCGGTCTTAAATGTTGGATAGGAAACAGACCTTGGTCCTTGGGTATGAATTACATTTTGCACAGTGGAGGTAGAGCCCAGCCTTAGATAACCCATAATAACACCATGACCGTTATACACTGTACAATCCACAGTGAAATGTGTTTTGTACATGCATCCAGTTTCAGTAAAAAAAATATAGAAGTATATACATATCCGATAAGCGGAAGTAGCACTGATATTTACTTTTTACTGTTTATCGGATTTATTTGTGGATATGTATAAACGTCTATATTTTTTTAAAAATATTCTTATTTCTGGACTAGATGCAGGAAAAAAACAAATTTTTCACTGTGCATTGTTCTGTGTATAATTGTGCATGTGACAAATAAAGCTTATCTTATCTTATAATTCAACATCATGTAGGACGCTTCCAACCTGCACAGAGTAGGAGTTGGTTGTAACATCAAGAATTTCTATTAAATTGGTTTAATCAGATGTAAATTTCAAAGTATTTTGCACCGGTCTTAAATTTCCGATATTTAAACCTCAGTGTAGTTAGCTACTCTAACCCAGGATTCTTTAAACTTTTAAAAATATTATGCACCATTAAGTTTAAGCTTGTGGGTATTCATCTTCTAAAGTGGCTACCCTGTTCAGCCCTGTTGATTTTTTATGGTTGAAGAGTGGGCATGGCAGTAAAAAAAAAAGAAGCTTCAACTTGCTTAATTGAGTTTACATATATCAAACTGAGTTTTCTACATGGACATTTATTTTCATTTGTTCAACAGAGGTCTTTTAAAACCCGGTTTGCTAAATTCTTATTAGTCCTCAACCCATTCTGACATAGAAAATACCAATAGCTGGAGCAGATTGCTCTGGTGAAGAGAAACCCGTAACAGGTTTGGGGTCCGATTTCATTTCCTCAGAACTGAGGGAACCTGCGAACACTAGTCCAGCAATACAATAGAAATTACATTTATTTTCTGAAGTAGCAGGTGTCATCTTTGGGAAAAGTCAGAACACCCTTAGAAGTTAATTTTGTTGTGTTAAGTACATTAAGGTTGAAGATTTCCTTTTGCTGTAGTAAAGAGGCTCAAAGCAGACCAAAAGTATGTCCACAGCAGTGTTGGACAGGGCTGCCTGCATACTTTTGGCCTTTTACATGTACATGAAATGATTGTGTCCTGCTGGTTTTTTGAGTGTAGCAACATTGACAGTAGACAAAGCTGAAATGAAAGCTCAAAGTGTTTTTGGCTTTTTAATTTGTTGGAAGCACTTCTGTTTGCTTATAGCAACAACTAAAGCAATGAGTGAAGTGCTTTTCTTTGATGCTTCATAGATGTACAGATGAATTATATTTGTCTTAGTCCTGCCTGCGTAGCAAATGTAAGTGCATGTGTTAAAGGTAATGGAGGATTACATGGACAGCATGAAGCATCTGGTGTAAACATGAGTATTTCTGGTCTTCATTTGAAGTAATTTGGGATAGTATGTAGAGATGTAGAGTTGTTAAGGCTGCATATGATAACCGTTCTCTTTATTTTACTGCCTTAATGGTTATAGTGGGTAGGAGTTCTTTTCTTTCTTCTTCTAGGATGATCATTCTTCTGTCCTTTTTTTATTTTTTCAGATTCCTTTCTTTCCTCTTCGCCTGTATCTCTCATTCAGTCTCCTCAAGGCAAGTGTATGGTTCTCTTACGCTGCTCGCCTGCTGTCTCCTTCTCTCTCACTCTCGCTGGCCTGCTGCTCTTCATCCTTCTTTCTAGTGCCCCTCTCCTGCTCGTTAGAGTCCAATAAAGTACGACAAACCTGCAAAGAAACCAACGACATATAATGAACTCCAGTCCTAACTCCTGCTTCTCCTCAGCTCGGCAGCTCTTAACCCGCCCCTCCTCCTACAAACCTCATGTTCTCCCATCTGTTCCGAATGCTACTGACCCTCAGTTGCCACGCTAATTGTAGGTTTACTGTGCAACACGGCTCCTCCTGTCTTCAGTGACATATGGCATTAGTAATTTTGATTGCTTCCCCCCTCCTCGGCCTCAACTTGAAGATAAAACCTTTCTTGCTCATGCCTTAGGTAGTCATCTTAACCTATTGACTCATTTTACAGTAAGTGTAAGCTGCAGAAAAAGTAATTTGGCTTAGTGAGCTTGACTAAACCTCAAATTTGCACCACAATACTTCTACACATTATACTTGCCATATATGAATAATGTGCACCAATCCTTGGGGAAGGGTGATGGACACTTAAACTCACTGGCACAAGTCCACTCTGTGCAAATCAGATCTTGCTGCTGCTTGCTCTTTCTTATCCACAAAAATCTTTACAGACACTATAAATTAGAGCTGTAAAACCTAGCCTCTGCAGCTGCTAGTAGCCTGATCCATTTCAGTCTTTACCGCCTGCTAGCGAGCATTATTTAGGTCAGCAGCACTCAACTGTAGGTTCAAGATAATCCCAAGATTGCCACCTTATTTTAAGAAAGCAGAGAAGTTCAAGTTCACATTGTGCGCACAAGAGCAGAAACCTAAAAATGGATTAGGTTGGTGTCCCAAAGGGGTGGTTCTACCTTCTTCCTGCCCTAGTATCCAAGTTTCCCCCTCCCCAACCCCAGTAGCAATGGGCTCTGGAGGATGAGTGGCACTGGAGATATCATCCACCGCCTAGTGGTCTGGGCCTGACATCACCTATGGCTGCTCACTTGCCCTCCACCCCACTATTTGCTTATGGCTTCGTAGGCTTTGTGCATGTTTCACATCTTTGCTTAAGTGTTAAAAAGTAGGTTTTCTTTCACAAGTTTTGCTTCTCTGTTAAGATTCTTTTTGAAATGTGATTTTCTTCAATGTTAGAAGTAGTTTTAGCAAACTGTAGTCAATATTGTTGAAATAATGTCTTTAAAAACACGTACAAATTAAAATGAACAATCAACATTTTTAGTCACATATTGCTGTACACTTACTCTGTTACAAACATTGTATTCATTCTTATTGTAAAATAATTTAGTGCGCTCTTTTAATCTCTTAATGATTCATCAGCCTGTCAGCAAAATATATATTTTAGTATAAACCAGGTTTAGCCAAAACCAGAGGATTCATTTGAAAATCCTCTACATGTTTTGATTACCCGCCCACTTCTCAAAGATGACAGACTAATTCTTTTGGTAAATAGAAGGGTATGTTGAACAACAGAAATTGACATTTAAGGTCTGTATATTTTTCTCTATAATGTTCTCAGTCAAGTCTGAGGCCAAAGACTATCTTTGGGTTTTAACAGCACAGATGTTAAGTACTTCCATATAATGTATCATGTATAATGTACTGTGTAACTTCTTCTTTTGACACATGCTAGTTTCACCAAAGACTACACAAGTTCATGCCATCCTTTCTTTTTTTTTTTTTTTTTTAAGTCTGAGAATGTTTAAAATCCAACTTTGATCATTCCTAAAACTTATTTGATCATAAAGTTAGGGTTAGTTTTATAGAGTTTCATTGACGTTATGGTCCTTGATTCTGAGAAGTAAAACCATCAAGTATGGTCAGCACTTAATATGCACTGGTAGATGACATTGGAAGGCCCTTTACATCCTCTTTCATCAAGAGAAAATTGAGGTGGTTTAAGTCTGAAATATAACAGGTCTAAATGAAACGAGGAAGTCATTGGAAATGAAATGCATCTTAAATAATTCAGTGTCCTCAAGTTATTGGAATGTGCAGAAACCCTGGGAAAAATTACCAAGAAACTGGACCTTGAGTTGAGTTTAAAGGTCTTTTTTTCGTTGTGGTAGAGGTTTCCTCTCTAACAGAGTCCTTTTGATGGACATAGTTGCATAACATGAGTCACTACAAACAATAGATTACATAAATCAGATGGGGAAGGCGACTGGGGCTCATTTGACAGATGGAACATGACTAGTGGCACAAAGTAGAGCTGTTGAAAGTTTTATTTGAAGAATGCCCTACCGTTTGTAGGCTTATTTGTAATTTGTTTTAGTTAGACAGTGAAGTAGAAGTCGTGTTCTGCTAAAGTAGCCCTGAGTCTCAACACCCACAGTCATATTTTGCAGAGAAGTAGCTGTTTTGGAATTTGTTTACAAGTGCAGAGTTGAGCGACCACAACACTGTTTGCTAAATGGAAAGTCCATTCATGTGGCCTGGTTTGAACAAAACATTGTATTGTGGCTCAGGGGAGGTGGCAGTGCAGTCCAACACAAAGTGGACCAGTCTGTTTGGCAGCAATGCAAAAATGTGTGTTGCCTGTACAGTGGTTGTGAAGGGGGGTAGAGTTATACTGCAGACCCAGGAAACATCCCCAGGTTTACTTGAAGAAAATCATATTCACTTATAGAGACTTCAATAGAAAAAGGAGAATCAGAATACGAAGAAGTGATTTTTTTTTTTACCCTAAAACCCACAGTATACGATGACCATCAACCACAAATCACTTTTGAGGCATGGTACAAAAACATTTGACTGAATTTTCACATGTTATGAAAAGCCATTTCCTATTATATAAAGAAAGTGGAGGTTTTTACAGGTGGATCTGAGCAGCTGATGTACATCTCTAAATACAGCAGCCCTGTCAGGATGGCCTAATATGGAAGATCATTGGCGTTGAAAGGCATCATGTGATTAGAACATCTTGGGAACTCTGCGGCCTCCAGGTTAACCAGGGGCCACATGACCTAATGGGGTGACTCTGCTTTCTTATATCCACTGTGGATGAAGATATTAGTTTAAGTTACCTAGTGTGGTATTGTCTAGTGATCGGATGAAGTTATAATATGTTGTAATGCAGCATATGTCAGTGTTTTTTAAGATCATTTTGGTCAGTTGCTTTCTACTGTATTAGCTTTGTTGTTTTTTAATAAGTTAAGTTTGACTTAATTCCTCCTCACAAAGCATAGAATTGCCTCAATCCCTTCCGTAAATACCAATCTTCTGATTCAATATTTGAGATTTGATTTGTATAGATTTATACACTTTTAATAACATAATTTATTATTACTGTAGTACAGCATTTTTCTTTGCTTCTTTGTTTTATTATAAAATAATCGTCTGTTTTGTTATTTTTTTTTTTACTGACACTCTTGTTAAAGACACTGCTTGGGAGGATCACGGTATGCTTTACAGTTGTTAAATCTTTTCATGGACTGAATTATGTTAGTGAATGAACTGATTTATCGTTGCCTTCCTCAGATGGTGAGCGTGTTGCTGTTAAGTATGTGCAGTGCATGGGTTTTGATTTGACTTGCTGTGGTACCGTCTAAATTGGAACAGCTCATTTTTATGGTGCTCGACACGACCAAATGTTCATGATGCTCAGGAAAACTTAGTTATTGTTGTTTGAAACTCACATATAAAATTGTATCTGCCATGTTGTACTTTGAGTGATGCTCCAGAGTGCAGGCTTAATCATCAAATTTTCTTGTACACTTTTTTAAGAAATGACTCTAAACTTTACAGTATTATTCAAAATACCTACAGCCCAAGGTTTTGTCATATGGTCAAATACTAGTGAATACATACCATGATACAACCAAGACATAAAGAAAACATTTATTAATTTAATTTGACTCCATCAGGTAATTTATTCAGCATGATCTAATAAACACTCTCAAAAAGAATTTTTTTTTTTTCTCCATGGACCTGTATAGCAAGTCAGTTTTGGCCTTGCTATATAAATCACATCTGGCATTCAGTAACCATAGCAACATATGGTTGCTTTCTAGTTTCAGTAAAGTTGTCTTTCCTTTGCTGCTTCATTTGACCATTTAGATTATGTTGCCTGCATAATTGGCAACTTTATTTAGTGAATAAGTGCAGCATGCGAACAGTGAATATCCCATCCATATGAATCTTCATTATTATTTTTTTCATGGCACAGTGCATGAATGCTTGGGCTGCAAAAACAAGGCCTCGCTGAATAATAAAATGCATGGAGTACAGTGTCTGTGATGTATATGACTTCCCTCCTTTTTCTTCTTCACTGCCTCGATGCAGACAAAAGGGTAGTCCTGGGCTCAGACAAGCCCTGTGAGGGTGTAGCAACATCCCTTCGCTTTCCTTCTCAACCTGGCTCTTTCTCACCTGGAAATTATGGAAGTCAAGCAGGACCATCAGATGACCAACCAGACTCGCCCATAAAGACGTCTCCTGTTTCAGAGCGAATCAAGGCGCTGGAAGCTCTTGCAGCCAAAAAAAAGGAGCCTGACTTTAGAAGCGATGGAGGTTTTTCTCATTATAGAGATCGACATCATGAGAAATTTTCCCCTGAGACCCCAAAAATTTCCAATGAAAGTCACAAGATTTTCACTGACATCCAGAAATCACCTGCTGAGACCCAAAAAACTCACACTGACACACAAAAAAGTCCCTTTGAGACCCCAAAAGCTCCCCCTGAGAAAACTGTTGAGAAAAGAGGGGGCTCTACTGATCTCGACTCCCCTGAATCTCCCTTTGAGGTTCTTGGAGATTTAAGACAAGTGAATGAATTTGAAGAAACAGAAGAGTGGATGAAGACCCATTTACCTCCAGTTCCAGACTTTGATCCTGTACATTTAATCAAAGGATCCTCTGTTTCACAAATTGTTCCCTCAAAAGAAGCAAAGGAGGCTGATATTATTATCCCTGATGCTCCTGAGGCTTTTGCTGCTGTCCCTGATGCTTTCATGGACTCTCCTGCTGCAGCAGAAAAACTAAAGGATGAGTTAATTGATCCACAGAATCAGCCAAGTGCTGAGGAGGATTTTGACCTTAGCTTTTTGCCAACAGCCTACGTGTGGGATCAGCAGGATAAATCTGGTCAGCATCCAACCAATCCTGATCAGGTAGTCCCTGTTTCACCTGCTCCTCCTGCAGGTTTTGGATCCCCATCTCCTCCTGCTTCCCCACTTGTTGACAAGGAGTCAAAACAGAATTTGGATGACCAGAAGAACATTTTGACAGGCGATCTAGAGCCTCCAGAGGCAAGTGAGGTTGACAGCTCAGGGGAGTCGGATGATACTGTTATTGAAGATGGTGTCACAGTTTCTGCCTCAGTTCCCCCTCCATCTTCTGACACAGTAGTTTCGAATGATCACACCACCACATCAGCCTCCTCTACCTCTAATCCCCCCACAGAGGTAAAGGAAGTGTCATCAGCAAAATCTGAAAGGAAGCTAATGCAGGTTCCAACAATCAATGTTATTGAGACTGATGAGCCAAATTACAGTGATGAGGAGATGGAAATGGAGCTTGAGCCAGAAGAAGATGATGATTACGAGGTTGTAAAGGACCCATCTAAAAAGTCTGCAGACACAGCAGAACCAGCACCAGATGATGGAAAAGCTGAACCACCCAAGACACGGCCCTTAGAAACGGAATTCATGGAAGGCTACTCGCCTCCTTCCTCACCTGTGGACTCTGATGTAGAATATTCTCCAGAACACAAGATACCAAGATCTCAACCTGAAGCAGACCAGGAGTCGAGTTCAAAGCTAGAATCTCAA
The DNA here is from genome assembly GCA_029822895.1 of Maxillicosta whitleyi. NCBI lineage: Eukaryota > Metazoa > Chordata > Actinopteri > Perciformes > Neosebastidae > Maxillicosta > Maxillicosta whitleyi. The sequence continues at coordinate 7,483,382 of JAPSES010000102.1, forward strand.
TCCAGTCCAACTGTTTCGCATGACTCGGCAAATGAATTTTTCAAAACACAAACTGAGGAACTCCCAAATACTGCCACGAAAATAAAAGACCCTCCTGTCAATGAAGATGTTGACTTTCCAGACAATGATGATGAGTGGTCAGATGAGGCACAAGATATTTTGGTTAAGCCTTCCAACGCCATCCCAAATCCATATAATCTGTCTAACGTGGATGAAAAAAGTACTACACCTGGGAAAGAAGCATGTACTGAAGCTGTTAAAAGTAGCTTTATGCAAGATGATATATATGACAGACAATCATTTGATTATGATTACGATGGAGTCTCTTCCTTGGATGATATTGATGAAAGAGAGTCTTATAACCCCAAGGACCAACTTCCTCCAGATCCCTATCAAATCCACAGTGAAGCAAGCAGCAGACAACAAAATCTAGACGAATTCACTTCACAGAACAATGATGGGGTTGATCAACCGGTTTCTAAAATATATCCGCAAGATCCATATTCCTCATTCCAAACTGAGCCAATAAGCAACATCAAGGAGACCAAGGAGAACAAAACTGACATTGACAAAAATAGCAACTCCATCCTAACACAAGAAATTAAGTCACAGATTCAGAAGACCACAAAAACATCCGACCTTATGTGCGACATGACAACCAACCAAGAAACCATTGATGAGTCCCTGTCTGGACCCACAGACAGCTTTGTGGAGTTCATGCGGGAATGTCTGAAATCACGGCAGGACGAGGACGCTGAAAATATGGCGCGTGATATTTCCCAAATGAGTGACTTCTCAAAAACCACTGTCCAGTCCCCTCCAACCATGGTGATGGATCTTGAGCAGGAACAGCTCACAATCAGTGCACTCAAAGAGTTGGGTAGCAGTCAAGAGGAGGAGGAGGAGGAGGCAGACAAACCAAGCCCCAATGCTGGATCCATACAGCAGTCTTCCAGTACCTCAGTTTCTAACCCTCCATGCTCTCAAAGCAACGTTACATTCGACAACACATATTCCAGAGAGGTAGAAGCCATCGATGAATGGGTGGCAGAAGCGTATCATCTTGCTGAGCATGTCTTGACAGCAATACTAACCCACTTATCAGGTAACCTCTTCTTTCCAGGCAGTAGGCCTACTAATCACATGTAGTCACCTCAAGATTTTTTGTCTTTGTGAAAGTTGCTTGTGTTTGCTTTTCCAAAAGTCTCTGAAAAGTTTGGAAAGTATAAGCTATTTTAGCCCAAAAAGCCATTTCATTTTTAAAAGCTCTACAGCAAAATGTCTTGCATTTGACAAGACAGAAAAAGTAGTCCTCTTTATCTGTACAAGCACATGACATTGTGTCAGACCTAAGCTAAAAATACAAAAAAATTTCCCCCACATAGTGAGATCATTGACAAATGACCATGTCGTCATTTCCAAAGTTTTTTTTTTCAATACACCTTAATACTTGGTGAACTATCCTATATTGTATAGCTAGGTTCCTATTTTTATTTGACACAGAGAAATTGTACTAGATGAGGATATGAACTATGCTCTACAACCTGTTCCTCATTACTTCTTTTGACCATACTTAAATGAAGATTAAAGTGTGTTCTTCACATTATTCTCAAATAATTTTGTCTTTTCGCTTGCCTGTTGCTTCTGGAATAATGAAGTATCCAAGTAGGGATACTAGGGCATAACCTTGTTTCACCCTAGTCTCAGAGTAGACCTCTGGCAGAGATATAGATACTCTTGTGGATTCAGATGATGACAAATGCACAACTTTAACATGTAAACCTGCAAATTATCACAGCATGACCACAAATGTGCAACCTCAAATGTCAGGAAAACAGTTTTGGTAATTGGAGTAGGTGTAGTAGTGTCACAATGTTCAGATGTGTGATGCACTAAGAAATACTGCAGATAGCTTTGCGTGGGGAGGCACATAGTAATTTTTTTTTTTTTTTTTTACTGTAAATACGACAAAGATCTTGAATCACAAAGATATTAAGCAATACTTGTATTTCTTGAAAATACAAGAAAAACATGTAATTAACAAATTAAAGTTAGATGTTGAGCATCATTATGTATCTTTTGCTTCTATAGAGCTAAATACACAATGTGATATAATTTTTTAAAGTAGCTGTACAGCCTGCTGGTGTCAAATTGATGGTACAGGCCCCTTTTGATTTGGTCATGCTTGTCTTTTAGATTTTGTCCCATTCCTGCCCTCTGTCCTTTCGACCTCTGCAGTATTCCTTTGACAGTGGATGGGGGTGGCGGTTTAAATATGGCGCCCTAGTATTCCCTTTCAAGAACCTTGAAAGTCACGCGCTACAGTCAATCTAAAGTGTCAGATTTCTGACTTGATGCAGCTTTATGCAGCACACTTGAGGAAAACCATGACTTGATGATATGGCATGTGTATAATAACCAACGTATTTGGGGAAAAAGCATCTATAAAAGCAGGCTTAAGTATTTTCCTATATGTTAACTGTCTCCTGATTGATTTGATGGGTGGATAGAAGGATGGAAAGATTGTTTACTTATTTACTCAATGAACTTTAATTCCAGAGTATTTAAGCCTTATATTAGCATATACATCCACCAATACAAATAAGTACAATAAATGAAAATAGTAGTAGTTCACTAAATAACACTGAGGTGTAACTAAATTAAAGTGAAGTACGCTCAACACTAGAAAGAACACAGAAATACCTTTACAATAACGGTAAAAAATTGCACAAACGCTATCAGAGTTGAAGACCTCCATATTCAGACTCTGTTACGTCTTGAAGTGTGCAAGCTTCAACAAACCAGCCTGTTCTCCTGCACCACGGCTTCAAGCAATCATTTCTATGCCGTTGTCCAGAGCAAGCGCAAAGTTGTGAAAGGTGTTATATTTCAGGAGTTACAGCAGCCTGTTCTGCAGAACCCACCCCCTGTTCCTGCTCTGTGCAAACATGATCTCCATTACACACACACACACACACACACACACACACAGAGGCTGGTATGCAGACAGTAATCCTGACACATTCAATGGTACGTCTACATGTGTTGCATATTTTAACTTGGAGCTGGCCCGCAACTGAACTGGTTGTGGGTGCTGCAGCAACCAGAGACTGAGACTGTGCAGAAGGGGCATAAAGGGGGCACAGCAATTGTTTTGTGCAGCTTGATTTAAGGAACACAATGTTCTTTTTTCAGATTCTTACATTAATAACATAATGTTGAAGAAGGAGCTGTTGTGTGTCCTGTTCTACAGAAAAGTCATGTTTTTCCTTCCTCCCCCTCAAGCCATGAGCTTGTGCTATTTTTGTGTTTCTCTGCAGTGCTGCTCCACAACTCAGTAGGTTATTAGGCGGGGTACACTTTGTTAGGTGACTTCATTTCAGTGGGTGTGCCTGTTGTCATGCTGGCTATACCTGATCTTTGCTGCATTGGACATGCCAGTCTTTAAAGTCAAATACCCCCCCCTGTAGAAACCACTACAGCAAACTGTCAGAGAAAATCACAGCATTCTTTGTGGGCAACCTATAATACCAGACATGTCAGGTATTGAGCTTCAGAGATTGGCTTAAATCAAACAGTACATTTGTTTCCAGCTTTATGCTAATCCTTTGTCAAGACTGGAGGAATTAAGGTAAAGGTCATGTGACTCAACGTAAGTCAGTGTGTGTGAGGTTGTTATTTAACTTTCCATTAAACTGAATGAGTCAGAAATAGAGCAAAGTTTGAATATACAGGCTTGTTCAGTCAGTTTTCACACAGCTCATAATGACTCCTAACTGAAAGTGGTCGTTGGTATTCTGTATCGTGTCCTTTCCGATAATTAGGTTTAGGTCAGCTGGTAGATGTTTAGTGTCTAATTAAATCTAATTACTAATGGCCACATTGTCATTTATATTCCCTTTAATAAGGGCACATGTTAAATGAGGAAAGTTGGTGTGTCTACTAAGAACAGAGGCAGTTTTTAGATGAGGCAGAGGGACCCATTCAAACATTTTCAATAGGATTGTTGATACTAATACCCTGGTTTTGATACTGGTTCCTAAAATATTCACTTTAACAAAGAGGAAAAAATGTAAACCTGTTCTCCAGAGTGTGGTTTAACTTCAGTTGACAGTTTAAGTTCAATAGATTTGTTTCATGGAAGCATTTTCACACTCAAAGCAGTTAGTGAACATAAAAAGTAACTCTTAACTTGACTTTAAATTGTCTGGTAATGTGATTTTACAACAGTAAAAATGTGCTGCGTTGTGATGGACTGGCATCATGTCCGGGTACCCATAGTTAGCTGGGTTAGGCCACCGGTCCCCATGCAGCCCACTCAAGGACTAAGTGGTTCAGAAAATGAATGAATCAAAACTTTTCCTGCATTGAGATTTACTCCTTAGGTATTGAAATTTGGTGTCAAACAAAAAACAGCTTTGTTGCCATAAAAATGTCAAAGTTAGAACCCAGCCCTGGGGAAAAAAAAAAAAGTGTAGACCAGCTTGTCTACAGAACTTTGTAGACCATTTATGGAGATGATACCAGAGGTCTAAAGCAGTGTGGTGACTTTACCTGGATGAAGAGTTTTATACTGCTCATTCAATCCCTTTAATAATGTACTTAAAAGGAAGATTGGGCACAAGATAGCAAACGTAATTTACTTTTCTAATGAGCTGTCACTTCAATTGTTAGCAGAGCAATGTTTAAACCTCTTCCTATTCAGGCCTGACTGTGTAGCTTTAAGAGCAGCCCAGTGAAAGCAGGCCACTGCGCCTCAGCACCACTGTGACCTCCACACAGTAGAGCCAGGCTGAGACACAAAGACGCAGAGAAAAAGGGAGAGATAATGAACCAAGCACGTCAAACTCCGGCTGCCTCCCTGTGGGTACCAGCAGCAAAGCATGCTGGGAAATGCACACAAAGCCCTGCAGTGCAGGGTAAGGAAACCCCTCTTGTTATTGCTGTTGGATGAAAATGTCTCATCTTTATTTTCACCAATTTACTGTTCTAAAATCAGACTTCAAACAGCTTCATCAGTTCTTTAGAGTCATACTGTTCTGTTTTTTATAATAATCAAAAACAATAGAGGTCTGAACACCCTAGCTGTTCCACGTCTGCCCCTCTTTGCACTGCTGTGAGGCCTTTTGCTGTCAGCCGTGGACCATTTCAATCATGACAAAATATCTCATATCTGATCCAATGAACTATAGACCTTTAAATTGTAAATACACGTTTGACAGGTCCTAAACATGTTTGTATATAGTACTGTAGGTCTGTTTAAAATAAGCCTGAAACCTGAAAAGTTTTAAGTAGTATTTGGTAGTGTTTAGTTGAAACTTTTTAGAGTCACATATGAAGAAATACATAAAACGGCTGTAAAAACCAAGCAGCAAGCACTATTGTGTAATATTATTTTGTATTTGTATCGGAAGCATCACTAAACCCTGGTTCCAGTGCAATGGTCTTAAATCACAATAATCCTAATGGTCTTAAGTTATCTGGAGTCTTAAACTAAATGTTACCTTCAGCAACTCTACATCAGTTACAGTTTACTATTTAATTTGCTTAGAATCATAAAAATATTCAGTTTTCTCATTGGTTTTCTCTATGAAGAACTGTCTATTATTTTTTTACCTACTCATCCTCACATTCAGTCTTTTGTTTGCAAAATATCATGCACAAACTACAGAGGTGATTTAATAAGGATTAGCCGTCCTCAGACATGTATTTTACTGACTCTAATCCTGCTAAAGTATGGGTTTGCTGCAGTTTGCATACAGTGGAATAGTGGATCCTTCAGCGCAGTTAATAAGCTACAAAAGCCTCCTCTCATGTTCTGTTCATTCAGGGTCAGCTCTGTGAAAGACAGATTGTTACTGGTCAAAGTTCACTGAAGTTTAACAAAAAGAGCCACAGTTTTCTTTTCCATTGCGAGGGAAACAGCTGATTGTGGCAATTCCATTAAAATGACTGATTCACTCCTCATATTTGGAGACACACAGATTAGTCTGTACCTACAGGCTGATCACAGACCCAAATGGAAATGCTCAATGTTTCTGCAAACCCTCTCTACTTTGTTAGCTTTTAAACTCCTAAATAATTAGGCTGTGTGATGATGTAACCAACATGAGCGTATTAACCAGTGTTTTAGCACCATCTAGAGAGCCTGAATAATTTAAGGTGTTTTTATGCTACAGTTGTGACTGTATGCAGTAATGATGGAATCAGTCTATGGTTACTAGCTCTACTAGCAGTATTTAAATTTACTAGCTACTACTGAAAATCAGAAATGAAATTGTAGAGAATATTTGTGCATTACAGATTTGTGTGTAAGAAAGCAAAAACTGAAGTGTTTCAGAGGAGTGTGTGCACATGTGTGTGTGTTAAGGTCCTTTTATACAATAACATGTGTTCCTATTAAACATGGCAGAGCACTGAGGCCTGAACTGTCCCCTAGGCATCACCCCACGTGCTTCCGCCACCACTTACACGAGTCTTTCTTAAAAAACCCTCATTCTCCATGCACATGGAAGGAGTGGCACTTCTAGAGTGTAGCCCTTTCTGGTATTACATAACCCACTTGTATAGAGGCTGTCACTTCTGCATGCACGACTCCTCACAGAACATGCATACAAACATGCAACGGTATTGACAGCAGTGCGTCCCAAGAAGTTATTATTGGCTTCAGAGACTCAGGAAATGTGTGATTCACTTCAAGTTTTATTGAATTGGCGCTAAACCTGATCCATTTTTCTTTGCCAAAATAATAATAATAATAAAAAAAAAACCTCTACTCTGACAGTATTTACAACATTTATAGTCATTTACTAATTAGTCCCAGCTTCCCCTGTGGTTGCTGTTAAATTATTAACAGAGAAACTAAATACTTTTGTAAAGGTTTCACATTTATAAGTTCTATTCACAGTATTCAAAAGGGCTGGATAATATATCCAGTTAATTTGATTCTTCTTCTTTTCACGCTCAACAAAACATTCGATTACACCTAAAATTCCTTGTATGTATACTTCAGTGTACAGTGGAGTTTTTATTGGTCTTTACATGTACTGCATTTTTGTTTTTGTTTGTTGATATTGAACATTTACTAAACACCATTTTTAATCATGATTGTTCATTTAGACCAATCAAAATTGATCAAAACTCTCATTATCATCCAGAATAATGAGAAAAAACTAAAATGGTCAGTCTTTTTGCACCGATCATGAATCTTTTGCTGAAATTATCACATGAAAGGGGAAAAAAAACACTTGACTCAATACACCTTCTGGCCTCGGCTTGTTCTACTCTAATTATGTAATTAATATAGAGCAATTTTGTTTTGTCCTCGGGCTGGCCTAACCGTCTTCCTTCATTCCTCTGCAGTCAAGGACCTGATCCACTGGCGGGACCCCAAGAAGTCGGGCGTGGTGTTCGGTCTGACGATGCTGTTGCTGCTGTCGCTGGCAGCCTTCAGCGTCATCAGCGTGGTGTCCTACCTGCTCCTGGCCCTGCTTTGTGTCACCATCACCTTCCGCATCTACAAGTCTGTCGTCCAGGCCGTGCAGAAGTCCAGTGACGGCCACCCCTTCAAGTAAGAGCAGTTCATCATTGGGAAGTTAAAACAAAAGCTTGAGAGTGAATACAGCCTGTCCTCACTCTTTACATCAGAACAGTAAATATGAAGTAGGACTACAGTTTACCATCATTTCTATTCATTCAGTCAACCTTTAATTTAAATGTTGAAAAATCAATCAGGATATATACCCTTAGATACACTTATAATAGAGTAAATGTACAATATTTAGTGAGTATAAACAAAATAAACAGCAACGCAACACTGATAAATACCCCATCCAATGAAGTAGATTACATACAACAGTGATGTTTATTATGGTGTAAAATGGTTTCAGGGTTTAAAGCACAAAAAACTAAAATGCAGCCACTTGAGTGTTCCAGATAATTTGCAGACTAGATGATAAAATGGTAATATGTGAAGGCATGTGGCTGTAAGGGTGGTGTAATGAAATGGAATTTATTTGGTTTATTACTTGACTATTTTCCTGCCAGTAAAATGCTAAAACCATCCCTTGAGCGCATTCCCTTAAATGTCATATATTTAAATTGATTTGTTATTTGACCAGCATAAAAAAAAAAATCAGCAAAGTTGAACAGCTGCAACCAGCAATTTAAAATCAGCTTAGTGTTTTCTCTTGAAATATTGATGAAACAACTAATCAGCTCTCAGATGAGTTTGAAATTCTTTTCTAAATGATCATAAATCTAGACTTGACATGTACAGAACTTGTAAAGCCTGCTGTGTTGCTAAACGCTAACACGTGCACATTCACATACTTTGTACTGCAGAGTCTGCACAACAAAACATTCGCCCATGAAGACTGAATGTGTTATGTTTGGAATGACGCAAGAGGAAGAAATGATCGGTTATTTATTTCACTGCGGTGCCACATGTTTTAAACCACATCTTTATATCTGATGTTAAAGTTCAGGCAGCTGCAGAGATGAGTATGTTTCACATGGGTAGAGGTCAGGCATGGCATCACCTGGTGTGACCTCTGCCTCCTCCACTTGTATTTATAGAACATGGTTTATGTTGAAACCAGAGCCAGCAGAAAGTTAAAATAAAATCCCCACTTAAAGTCTCCTTGAAGCTCATCTGAGAGCGCTTTTACACCTACCAGCCTTTGGCCCAGACCTTTGGACATACTGCTTTAATTCAGATTTTTCAGATAAATTTGTAGATGTGAGGTCTCCCTCTGACTGAAGAGCCTGAACACAGAAAATGACAGCAGGGCATATCAGAAGTTAACACAAAACTAAGCACAAAGATTGTACATATGCAGACTTTCAGGGTTGTAGATACTCTGAGCCTCTAAAACACAGGTGTCAAACATGCGGCCCGGGGGCCAAATCCGGCCCACCAAGGAGTCCAGTCTGGCCCTTGGAATGAATGTGTGAAATGCAAAACTAGATATTAACAATCATTTTAGTTCTGGTTCCACATTCAGGCCAGTCAGATCAGTAAAATACTATCATAATAACCCTTAAATACTCACAACTCCAAGTTTTTCTCTTTGTAAATGTAAATATTCTCATGTATGGACACTAAAACAAAGTATAATTTCCCCCCAAAAATGTAAATAATCCAAATAATTATGAAGAACCTGAAATGTTTTAAGAAAAGTAAGTGCAACTTTAACAATATTCGCCCTGTTACTAAATGTTTTGTGTATTTGTAGATCCACTGTGATAAGAAGCAGAATAAAAAAGTTAAAATTCCACTTATTTTTCATTTTGTTCATGTTATTCACATTGTTTGAATGGTTAGTTTGTAGATGTAAACATTTTCATTGTTTATGTTTTAGAGCAAAAAATAAGTAAAATTAGAGTAAAGTTTGGAGTTGACATTATTTGTATATTATCATGTTATTATTTCACTGGTCCGGCCCACTTCAGATCAAATTTAGTTGAATGTGGCCCCTGTGCAAAAATGAGTTTGACACCCCTGCTCTAAAACAATGAAGTAGGTGGAATATTGTGAATGAAATTGTCATTGTTGATGTCAGTTAAGTACATGTTTTTTACTTTATCTTTATTTTTAAATGTATTTTATTCATGCTAGTTCGCACTCTGTACAGTACTTTTGAGACTTTTGTTGGTAAAATGCACTATACAAATAAAAGTGGTATGTCTGCCATTGAATAAAAACCAACGCCCATGGTGGAGGGTTTTAACTCTTGTCTTAAGACCCACTTTTATTCTCTGGCTTTTAACACTACGTGAGTTGTATGGTCCTCTGTGTCTTTTATTTATTTAGATTTTACTACTTTTAACCATTTGATTTTATTGTTTTATTTAGAGCATTGTTGTAGTTCTATGTGCTTATTGTTTGTTTTACATTTTTCTTTTAATTGTTTTATTGTTTTTATGATCTGCAGTACTTCGTAAATGTTCTTGTTGTTTAAATGTGCTATATTAAAAACGTGATTGTATCATCGGAGTAATAAAATTTAATGGAAGAGTATTATTATTAAAAACACAGGTAGAAAGTGTATTACAGAAAACCTAAAGTACAACAGCCGATTAAGATCGATATATCAAAAGCACAAACAAAAATACAATGATGAAACGTGCAGCCAAATAAAATAGAGAAAATAGGGGTAAAAGGACCAACAACTACTCCACCAAGCCTTTCTATAATAGTGTGTTTTGAATAAAATATCACATTGAGCAGTAGATCCTCGACGAGAAGTGAAGTAAACACAAACCTCTCTGCTGTACAGTCCTATTGTGAATGTTTCTGCAGTATTTAGCCTCCTTCCCATCCTGCTCCCCTTCTCCCTCTGCAGATCGCTGATAGATAAGGATGTCAGCATCCCACCAGAGACTTTCCGCAAGCACGTGGACGCCAGTCTGACCTACATCAACCGAGCACTGAAGCAGATGAGCCGCCTCTTCCTGGTCGAGGACCTCGTGGACTCCCTAAAGGTGAGCAGCTCTACCGTCGTCCACTACCATGATGCATTCAAATCATTTAGCCTTTAATGGGAAAACCACTGCTGTCTGTTCCATTAACTCCTGTCTCAGGAGACGAGCTTATTAAAGCTCTGATCGGTGCATTAATAACTCCATCCACTAAATTAAGCCCCAGCGGTTGTTTTAACCTTTTTATATTTTACGAAGAGCTCGGCTTACACGAAGATTATTTTATTAGTTTATTTCATTTACGCAGCAAACCAGTCCTGCTTTTAACATTAGAAGACACATAAGTATAAGACGATCAATCAGTGATGTTGGAATACAACATTAAAAATAGGATCAAGCTAAAAAATGAACAATAAGAATTAATATAAACATAAAAACAGGAATGCAATGAGTGCGGAGGTGAAAGTTCACTTAGAATTAATCCCATGGTCCAGTCATCATAAATCTGTGTAAACATAGTACATTTGTTTTGCTAATTGAGGTCACCATCAAATCATAGGGGACATGACAGAATTTGATACGGCTGGCCCAAATGCTATTTTCAGGCTCTGAGCTTTGCCAGTATTCAGCAGCAATACATAAACCAAAAATATTACAGTGGGTGTGATTTAGTCTCAACAGAAGTGATGAAGTGACTTGTATCCCTCTCAACACAACTTTGGGTTTCTACTTATGGGCTCATCTCCAGCTCAACACAGCAGTGGTGCTTCACTAATCTAACATAAGGATAAATGGCACATAATATGACAAAGTGAATGATAAAAATGATTTTAAAAAAATGAAGATAACACAATTTAACATCTCAAAATATGCATAATAGTTTTACCAATAACTTGATGATCAATGAGCTGGAATGATACTGACCCTGCCCTTCTAGAGACACATTGAATACATGGTCAGATATGATCTGAGCTCATATTAAGTCCAACATCATGACTTAACCATGGCCGCAAAACTAAAAGCAAAGTTCTGTAGGTTGAAATGAGTTAACTGTACACTTAAAGGAGTGATATTTGGCTTTTTTAAAATGGAATTATACATTTCCTGTGATCTACATAAACTGTAAATGATCTGCTTGGGTCTGAATCCTTCATTAATTCAACTCCACAGGTCCATATTCAACCCTGTTTCTGAATAATGACACGAGAAAGGTCATTTCTGGCCCTTTAAATGTACATGAGCCATTTCAGGCCCCGCCCCCTCCAGGTTGTTGGCTGCGCTGCTCTGTCCTGTTCAAACAACAACTGAACGTTTTACATAATCAGCTCAAAGTTTGAACATATTTTCAGTTTTTACTACAACCGCTGCTGCTGATAAACAGTTATATCGTACTCTGAGAAATGTTCATCATAAGTCTTGACCTGATGTGTATAAATGCTGTGATCTAAGTAGTTATAGATGTAACATATTAAGCAGGAATTAAAACAGGTTGTAGAAATCCACTTGGTTTTACAGAACCTGGAGGGTTCAAATTCAAACTGTATGAACTATTAGGGTCCAAATACACAAATAAATGAACCAAAAACTAATAAAAATGGGTTTAGATAAATATGAGCCCTTTTTAAATAATGAATAAATATAGACTGACTTCAATAAATTCACAATAATGCTCCTTTTGATCTTCAGTTATGGGATAAATTCTCCACAGATTGCAAACAGATTTAAGATTTGGGAAAGGCTCGTTTCCTGTCAAGACTTGAATCATTAAATGCTGACTGATTCTTATGGAGTTTATTTTTCTCCCTCAATTACACTACTTATCAGAATATTTTCAGAAAGGTCAACCACCGACATGCCCCAGCAATCCTTCCAGGCCTCATTTTCATGATCGTTTTGATCATTTTTATGAACGGTTCTAACATTGCCCAACGGGTATTGTGACTGGTTCCTCTTGAGGGCTTGGTAAACCCACACATCGTTAATGACTCGGCTCATTTGGAAGCTGATCCACAGACCCGCGTCTTACCAAACAACCGTTAACCTGTACGCTGACTCACCCTAAACAGGTGAAGCAATCCGAACAGGTGAGTCGAGGAGATGTTCTGCACACACCCTGAGGAGAGCTCTGATCAGGGAGTGACAGCATCTGTGGGTGTTGGTGGTTTTCACTTGAAGACGCTGAAATAGTTCACATAATTATCTGGCATGTCAAAAGCTGCTTAGCTGCCTGTCACACACTTTCAACAGGAAACGCAAAAGGTACAAGCCGTTAAAGTGTTAAAATAAGTACAGAAATAGATGCTCTAAATAAGTGTAGCGGCGTAGAATAGGGTCATAAAAGCACAGATAAATGTGCATGTCCACAAGTACATATGTTGTAGAAGTGCAGGGGATCTGTGAACATTGTTGTAAAGGAAAGGTGTGGCAGTTTACATAAACCATCTGATAGGGCCTGTTCCACTGCCAAAGGAAGCAATTTGGGCTTATTTAGTACTTGTAAGAATTTTTTTTTATCAGCATAGTTCTACAAACCTGCCTGTTCAGCACTACAGCATGCAGTAAAAGCATATGAATGATGTAACCATATCTTGAGGGGAAAATGGACATACACACAATCCTATCATGTTAAATTATTACTAAACTACAGTTTTTATACAACTTGAATTAAAAAATTAAGCCAATGCACTTTTTTCAGGTTGGTTAAACATTTATTTTTTTAATAAATGTTTACATATACTTCCAAGCTAAAGAGCCTTATAACCACTCTACAGATCTTGTTTCAAACCGGTACTATATAAATAATACTTTATTTACTCTGTATAGGGATGGTTACCTTTACTAAGTGCTTTGTACATAACTTGATAAACTGGTTAAATCACAGGCTTTTACTGAACAAATGATAAAGACATGAAAGAGGAAACGCTTTGATACACAAGAAAACAAAACGATTAGGAAAGTAAAAGCAGGTTGTTGACTGTAACCTACAGTTGTGTTCTTCATATGGTCGGTAACTGTGAACATGGATGTCTGTATAATGTGAGATGTGACATTTAACAGTTTTTAATAGTGTTTGCAGTGCGTTGGTTTTAGACGTCGGGTCAAACAGACTAAACTGTTCTATAAAGGCCTCACCTCTGGGCCTCTGGGCCTCTCTGTTCTCTTTGCAGCTGGCTGTGGTCATGTGGCTTCTGACCTACGTAGGAGCTGTCTTCAATGGAATCACCATCCTCATCCTCGGTAAGCACAGAGCATTTGAATGTCACCAGGGACACGTATGACTACACCATATGACTTTACAGTGAACTATAAATATGAAACCTGCTGCACATGGGCATGCTGATGACTCACAGCCCGCTCTTAAAGACCAGCATGCATTAAAGTCGTATTCTTCATGAAACCACCATGCCCCTCGGCTGTGGAATGAGGCTACCGTGCACATTTAGTGTCGTGGTCCCAGTGATGTGCACTGGGCCGACAAGATGGCTCAAAGGCTGTAAGGTTGTATAAGGAGTGAGGAGCAGTTAAGCAGTCCTTACAGCCCCTCATTAAGACTCCACTGTGTTACGCTCTGCTCCACAGACACCATGTGAATCCACTGAAAGGCTTAGTGGGTCTCTGCCCCGCTAAAACCACCATCTAGTAGCTGTGATAATCCAAGTTTGATTACAATGTGACTTATTAATAAGAAATCGATATATGTTAACTAGTTGTGAAAGTATCTACAAATCCAGTTTAATGGTTTAGTTTACTTTTGTTTGTGTATAGGAAGATGAACAAGTAAGAAAGAAAGGATAAGAAATACTAAGGGACTTAATGAAGGCAGATTCATTTCATTAACTTCCTCTAAATTGTAAATAAACTGTTTCCCAAGTTGGTCTCTCCTAGTAGTGAGGATACTATGATAATAATCTACAGAAACCACATAAATGAAAATGACATCTGTAAATCACAATATAAATGAGTCATAATAAAAACAAGCAGAATGAATCATTTATTACATGTTTAACTTCAGGGCTTCTTCTCAGGCTGCTTTTAGTTCTGACCAAACTTGCACCGTTTAGAGGTAAAATCAATGTCTGCATGGCCTGAGAGGTGAAACCCACAATGGTACCTTCTCTAACCTCTTGTTACATAAACTGTTGCTTTATTCTTTTAAAATCTGGATCCTTGTGTTAATGATCTGTACCACATTTATCCTCTCCAGCCGACATCCTCCTCTTTGCTGTGCCTCCCATCTACGAGAAGAACAAGGTGAGTTGAGCCCATAATGAACCTGAAAAATAACCGACCCGCCGACACTCAGAGCAGCGATGACTTCATTACGCTTCAGCAGTGAGCTCAGCGATGACCGCAGTCTTCATCACACTGAAGGCTTTCTGTTTCCCAGCTGCTGGGACCATGAAGTCATCAGACAAAGATGGCCGCCAGCGTCACATCGACGCAGAATGAGAATAAGGCGACATGATTTTTAGGGCCAGTAGGTGTAGATAAGTCCATAACGAGACAAATATGAAGAATGATTAAAAAAAAAAAAAAACAGTAGAAACATCACACATTTGGTTTATCAGAGCATGTGTCTAACATTAATACTAAACACTGATAATATGATCAAATCTCAGGGAAGTGTGGTAAGACTACATGATTTTAATGCTTAACTGACTCAGACACTAGAAATAATACTGAGTTGATTTGGAATAATAAAATAATAATGAAATACGTTTATATAGAAGTGTGTTTTTAGGCTTTTTTTTGCTGATTGTTCTATCTAAATTGATCAATTTAATAATTTCCTCTTCATAGATGCACAATAATGACCAAAAATGTGTTATGGTTACACATCTTTATAGTTATTTTATCAGTATTCACTCTCAACCTGGTGCTGAATTGAAAGAAATGCTTCCTAGAGGTTTTCAGGAACAGCCTTCTGTGAATTCTGAAATGTTTTCCATTTCAAAATATTGTGAGAATCTCAAGGGAATGTTCTCCACTGGAGCTTTTATTAAGAACTTACCTGAAAACTCTGCTTTATCTGCTTTAAGGTTGAAAAGAGCATCAAATGTAAATGTTTGGGAAGTTTGCAAGGATTGCACTGACAGTACGATGCAAACATGCTTGATAGTTTTTTACGTAATAATTCAAGTGTCGTTTCATAGTTATGTTGTCCTCAATTTTAATGGTAGAAACAATGAATAATATCAGAATGAGAAGACCAGTGTTTTAACTGGAATCAACAAAAAAAAAGATGGTCACACTTAACACCCATTAAAGTATCTTGTAGATTTCAGTTAATATTAAGAAAATACATAAATAAAATGCAGAAGCTAAAACAGAAGTATCTCTAACTGACACTCGCCTCCTTTTCTTTTTTTTCTCTACAGACCCAGATTGATCAGTACATTGATCTGGTTCGTACTCAAGTCAACACCACAATTGCAAAGTGAGTGGATATATATATTTATTTATTTATTTATTTTTGAAATCCAATAATTGAACAGAACAGAATTTTCGGCCGTATGTAATGCAGCGTAACATAAATGTCATCAGTATGTTTTTGACAGGTTTTAAAATGGATTGGATGATGGCACTGATGTTAACTTTTAATGGGCAGAAACTCTTTGTGCATGAGTCCAGTTTATTACAGACTTTCGTATTAACGCGTCTTCTTTTCCCTTCAGGTTGCAAGAGAAACTTCCTGGAGCTGTGAAGCGCAGCAAAGCTGAATGATCCACCGCCTCGCATTAGAAACTTCCTCATCACCATCATCCTCATTTACATCACCATCTTAAGCCCGTTTACCTCCCCCCCTCTCTATTAAACCCCACCCCCAGTCTAACTCCTCCTCCCGACTCCATCATCCAACAAACATCACCCTATTACACTGAACCTTGCTAGGTAGAAAATCTGAGCTACTCTATTCAAAACTACTGCGCAGCTTAACTTGCAAGCATTAGAAAAGAACTGTGCCTGTGCAGACAGGAAGCGCGTCGCTAGCGAGGAAGTGATGTAACGCCGCGGCTGACCCCGCCTGTCTGTGGGCGCCCCACGGGGGAATGGAGGCAGGGTCGAGTGAACTAGACTGAATCTATGACCTGGTTTCATCTGCGAGCAGGGGCTGGATGATGGCTGTTTGTCACACAAAAGCAAATGTCTGTACTTTAAAAACACACGTTTCCTGAAGGTAGACAGATAACTTAAGCTGGAAAGAAAAGGAAAAATGTTTAAAAAGAGAAAAACAAAAAAAAAAGAAAACCAACCTTTTTGGGTGTTTTGTGGCTAAGCTTATCCTGCTCTCTTGCTCTACAGCTGTTGGTTAAATCTAGGTTAATGTTGGAAGCCGGGAATGGGCTGTTACCGATTGGCCTGTTTGTTGAGTTTGTTTTCATTCACCTTTACAGGCACTTGTGTATGTAAGTTTCTGCAATGCACTGAACTTTTGTTTTTTTTTAAACCCATGAGCAGGTTGAAATAAAAGGATTGGAACTCTGAGCCAGCTGTGATAATTTGGTCTAGTTCACCCTCTTTTGATCAGATGCATTTTTTTGACCAGTTTTCTGTATGTAAATACACCTTCTAACAGGCTCTCTCTGCTGTGTGGAACACATTAGCCTCGCTTTTTATATGGAAGGACAGTTCCCTCCCGTACAGCAGTCCTGACTCCTTCTGTCGCACCTGTTCAAGCCACACAGTGTTGACGTCTCACATTCACTTGTACATTTTGATTCTACTTCTCACTACTTATTACTATTATTAATATTAATTATAGGACAGCTGCTTTGACTCCCTACTAGCTTGGCATCGTTAGCGTCACTGAGCTTCATAATGTAAATCTGGAGGCTTTTTACGCTCCTCCTGGGAATTAAAGTCCTGTTTGTTTGTGATAAGTTAAGAGACGCACTCCCTGATGTGTTTTCACACCCCTAAATAAATTTCAAAAAAACACGTCTGATCCTCTGGAGATCATCTAGAAACGGCTCCAGTGTCTGATTGTGATAAATCACTAAATAACTATCAGACTTGAGCCTCATTTTATGTTTTTTTCTGCCTTTTAAATTAGCCGAATTTTTAAATGGAATCACAAATGATGACATTTTTTTCCAAAAAAATTCTATTTACATGTGTTAATTCTGTCCTGATCATGCACAATGTGCTATAACCAGAGATGGGCCGCAAATAAAATAAAGATGTGAAGGGTTCAAGTAAATTTTACTGTCATTTTGTATAAGTATATGGCACAAAACAGGAATAAGATTTATTTAGATCCCAGTCGAAAAAAATACATTCATACAATAAAATGTATATTTAGTTGATTAAATGTATTCCAGCAACAAAAATAGGTTTATCAAAACGACAATTAAGCCTAGAGGAGTAATTTGGTACAGTAACTAAATATATTAGAAGAAAATGACAACTAACATTTAGCAATAATAATAAATAATTCATAATTTCCAGGAAATGATAAAACACTTCAAAATAAAACATACTAATTTTCCGTACAGTTAATTGAAATATTGCTCAACTGATGATACAGTAACATCAGTGTTGTTGCATCATTCTATCAAACGATCTGATTGGTTGAATATTTCAGAATATTGGTACAGGTGCACGATTCACTTATTCATGGCGGTTCTTTTATTTTGCATGATCAGGATTGTGATGGACCAGTAAATGAATCCGAATAACGTTTGTGATTCCACTTTAAAATCCACAAATCCATTCATTTCCTCCCATCGAACACCTGTTGTGTGCGTTTAGGGGCCACTATAACGACATTGGGGAGTGGGCTGTGAATAAAGAGCGTAGCTGGGGAACATTTTTCAGGGTGGTTTACTCTAGAGGTCTGTTTGTCACTTTGTTTTTTTTGTTTTTTTCTTTGACTGCCATTAAGACGCATGTCATAGTTTAGGCTGGAAGCAGATTCTCACCTTTATATAGGCTGTGTATCATACTGTTGACCCTGACTTTTTGTTTTAATATGATTACTTGTGATCGTTTCGGTGGTGTTTTTGAGTATAAAAACCATAGTCATGTTAGCACTACTGCTACATCTCCATATTGTTTTTTTTTTTGTTTTTTTTAAAAGGGATGAATATATAGAATGGAATGAAAATGACAGATATGTTAGTGTTGCTGTCCATTTCATCGTCCCCTAAGATACATAATGTTCCCTTAAAACTGAGGGGTCATCAGTGGAAGACCCTCCTTTTCATGGCTTTCTTGATGCAGTATTTGTTTATCCAACGTCTGACGGAACGCTGAATGTTTTCTCTGGTGGAACATTCCTCCATATGCATGCCCTTCATTCTGAACTTAAAGTCAAAATATGCAACGTTTCTAATGGGAGGCGCTGGTCGTTGGTGTCCGAACCACTTCAGTTGGTCAGGATGCATCCACAGCACCCCACTCTGTTATGCATCCTGTTTTAATTTATTTATTTTAATGTGAAGAAGTTGCATATTTTAGCTTTAAAAAAGGCAACGTTTTCAAATAAAACCTCAAAATCCATGCAAAATATTGGATAATGTAGTAAGTTTACATGCAGTAATTTTAAGGTCATTGAAAGGGTCACTCATCCAGATTTCAACATGTTCTTTTACTGTTGGTTTTTCAGCAGGATTACACACAAAAAATACTTTTAATTGGACTTCACAGGAGGGTTTTTTTTTACGCTTCCATCTCCCTGACGTGGAAATCCATTGGTTTTCCTTCTAGTACATGTAAAATTCCATGTAATTAAAGGCAAATGAAATGAATCTGCATCCTAGTGATACATCAAACCTCCTTTTTTGCAGTGTTAGGATAAAAAAAAACGATTAGGAAACAAAAATTCCATTCCAGTGGATCAGCTCCAATGCGTAACTGGTTCATGCTGAAGCTTTTGCACAATCCTGCTGACAAATCGGCACTGGCATGAGGAAATAAAAAACCAAATTCAGCAGCAAGACTTTTGTGGATCCAGTTGCCATTGGGGTTTTTGAAGGAAAAAGTACAAATTCTTAAAATCTAAGAGTCTATTGCTTGCATGGTTCTGCAAAAGTTTAGTGTAAATTATACATTTTTTGGTTGAATTTTGAGTGAAATGACCCTTTAATGTTCAGCCTGTTGTGTGTGGCCCCTGTAGAGCATGCACAGCAGGGGCCACGTTACCTTTTCTTACCACGATGACTACTGTCTGGGACTCGTAGTAGTTTTATTTCTCTACAATAATGTAATATATAATCTGAATAAACTCCCGTCTGCCGCTGTCCCCTCACAGCATGTTGCTTTTCTCTTCCTGTTTGTCCCTGTGTGTTTTCATCAGGCATGGGAGTGTGTGAAAGGAGTGTTTTTATTTTCTTTCTTTCTTTTTCCTTTTTTTTCTTTTTTTGTCTGATGAGTCTTATTTTGCTTTTTTGACTCTTACTGGTATCTAGATGTTGTTCACTAACATCGGCTCTGTTTTGTATTAGCTATGACTTTGGTTCAACTTTTAAAGCTTTGGGAAAAGATGTTGCAGGAAAAAAAAAAACTACAGAAAATAATAATTAAAAAAAAAAGTATGTGGTCTCTGTACTGATGTCAAAGTGAAATTAATAAAAACACATCAATGGACGGTGTTTGGGTGGATCTGTTCATGCCGTACTAAGGGCACAACAAATATTTTTCCCATCATGCCACAGTGTGGGAAGACAGCAGATTTATAAAAAAAAAAAAACATCCCGATGACATGTCTAAAATAAGAAGATTTGTCCGTTCTGGTGTTTGGGTGGAGAGAGGATTAATGTTTTCTACTTTTAGACCACACTAGTATCTAAATCCCAACGAGGGTTAATGGTCACATGAGGACTTTTCCGCCCATTTGGAGCCTGTGTGACTTATATAATACAATAAGAAACCCACACATGTAAATATTGAATGAAATGTCAGCTTCTGCATCAGTAATGAACACATTTTATGTCTCATGTAGTATAGGGGATTAAGTATTCAACATACATGTCATAGTGTTATATAATTACAAAATTAAAAGGAATTTAACGCATGATAAACACGTGCAGGAGATCTTTCTTTTTTTATTGTTGTAAAACCTGAGTTTTTTTGTTTATGTCTTTATGGGTAAAAAAAAAATAAAAATCCACCACCAACCAGAACCATCTACTGATCTAAACTGTTTAATATCTGTTGATCCACTAATTCCATCAAAACATGTAAATAATTGGTGTAAAATATCTTTTCATGGTCATCAGATATGCCCCATTTGGATGTTAAGAGGCTCCATAGTTACCATGGAAACGCTGTTATCTTCTATAACATTGATTCACCAGTGAAACCCATGAAGTCGGATAAATGACAGTGGATGGGAACACTTGTTTTATGTTCAGTTAATGATAGATTTTACCGAAAAAGTCACTTTTTCTTCAGTTTTCTCTATTTTTGATGCAATAACCCTTAACTTTAATCCCAGCTTTTATGAATATCAACATGATCAGTGAATTAAATATTACAAAATACCTGATTTTCACTGGAAAATTGCAAAATGTGGAGGATTTAAAAAAAAAAAAAGTGTTAAATCGCTTAGGAAATGTTAAATATATATTAAAAATCATTTGGGAGCTGCCACAAAAGTTGTACTGGATCTTTATGGGTTAATATTCAATGTTGATATCAAGATTCCAAACTGTTTCACACAGTTATGATGCTATTGCAACGTTGGTGCCTAAAGGGTTAGTATATGGGTACATGAACAGAAGACACATCATGTCTGAAAAATATTGCTTCTTTATTAAAACTAAACCATTTTGATGTTTTGTTCCTCACTTATCCCTTAAAGACCCAAACATCCACAACTGAACAAAACCATCTGCTGATCTGTACTGTTTAATAGCTGTTGATCAGTTAATTCTATCAATTCATGTAAATACTTGGTGTAAAATACAGTTTTGCACCTTTTCATGGTCATCAGATATGACCCATTTGGACGTTCAGAGGCTCTGTAGTTACCATGGAAACACTGTCATCTTCTACAACACTTGATTTACATTCAGTTAATAATAGATTTTACCAAAAAAAGTCATTTTCTTCTCTTTTTGATGTAATAACCCTCAATTATAATCTGAGCTTTTATGTACATCTACATGAACAATTAATTAAAGGTAAGAAAATACCTGATTTTCACTGAAAAAATGCAAAACACAGGTTAATATTGTAATAAATGGTGATAAACCAATAAATAAATAAAATTAAGAAAGGGTAAATATACGTAGAGGAAAAAATAATTTGGCAAGTGACAAAAAAGCAGCACCAGGTCTTTATAGGTTAATTGAATTAATCTGATTTTGTAGTGGATTCTATTGATATAATTCACCATACAGTGTTTATAATATAATGTATAACCCTGTGATCCTGAGTTGGACAATTCCAGGTGATTTCACCCTATACAGTAAGGACACTGTCCCTTTAAGAGTTATTACTGTATTTGTTCTCTATGATGGACTGCGCCATGTTTTTTGGTTGTTAGCCAGTGTTACAAAGGTGGCTAAATAAATAAATAAAATAATTGCGTTGTCAGCGTGTGGAATTGTCTCCCTATTTATCCAATTTCCACACTGGTGACCCCGACGTTTCTCCGCTGGACCTGAACAATAATGACAACCAACGCAGTAACTTTGAAACTCTCCGACATCTGTGAGAAACCAGCCTGATTCGCTCAGATGGAGGCACAGTTCGCCTTACGTAACATCACTGCAAAGATTTCTTTCAGCTTTTTCCCTTGAAGAAGAAGCTACACCGCATGTTGATTTGGCAGAGGTTTTTACGTTGGATGCCCTTCCTGACACAACCTGGCTTGGGACCGGCACAATGACGGTTGTGCTACCTTTCCCAAGGGATCACCTGGGTCTCGAAGCGGCTACCTTCCGCACCTAAGTCAGTGGCGTTAACCACTGAGCTACCCACTGCAGACGCCACTGAATACTACTGTATCATGTCGGTGCTGAACAGTGCCATGGCAACACGGGTACTAAGCCTCCTAAAGAACCCCCCGGCCTTATGTATCCAGCGCTTAAAGCTCACCTGCTGAAGACGTTTGAACTTTCTGATGCAGAGGGCTAGCCGGCTTTTCTCTCTGGTGACAGCAAGCCCTCTGAACTTATGGATAGGATGCTGGATCTCTTGGGGGACCACAGACCAGATTTCCTCTTCACCTAACTCTTTTTGAAGCAGCTGCCTTCACAGGTACGAACGGCTTTGGCAAACACAAGCATCACTGACTGCCGCGCTCTGGCTGAAGAGGCGGACCGTTTTTTCCTGGCTGGTCAACACCATGCGTTCCCGCTCCTGCCCTTGAACAAAATCTATGAAGCCTACTAGAAATTGGAGCAACATATATTAGAGCATACACTGTTGCCCATAAAGTTGTAATAATTTAGTTTTCAGACACATTCCTATTCTTATTCCTGTTCAATCGTATTTGACCTGGTACAATGGCCCAGTCATTGTCCCAGTTACACTTTATGTATCAACAATAAATCACGTTGTCACAATGAGAAGAGGTAGAAATATTTTATGCCAACTTCATGAGCATCAGTGTCCATACACTGCTCAAATAAATAAATAAATAAAAGGAACACTTAAACAACGCCTCCTAAAACTCAATGAATGTCAAAATTCTTTAATGATTCAATAAAGGAATGTAGTGAGAACAAAATAAAAGAAGAGTGCGTAATGGAAATCCAAATCCTCGTCCCATGGAGGTCTGAACTCACAAACATGCTCCAAAACAAAGTGGAAAACCTGTGTGTGTGTGTGTGTGTGTGTGTGTGTGTGTAACCTCCACCTCATCTGCCTCACTACAACACCTGGACATGCTCCTGATGAAACAACAGACATTCTCCTGTGGGATCTCCTCCAGACCTCCTGGACAGTCTGTGGTGGGACGTTGGTGGACGGACCCAGACATGACGTCCCAGATGTGCTCAGTTGGGTTCAGGTCTGGGGACGGAGCAGGCGGGTCCATAACATCAATGCCTTTCATTCTCATGCATCAGAAGGAACCCAGAGCCCACTGCACCAGCAGATGGTCCCACAGTGGGTCTGAGCAGCTCATCCTGGAACCTAAAGACAGTCAGAGGACCTCTGGATAGCACATGGAGGGTCTGTGCCCCCCCCAGACCATCACTGACCCACCACCAGCAGAACGTTCTCCACCATGTCTGTCACATGTGCTCGGGGTGAACCTGCTCTCATCTGTGAAGAGGACAGGACGCTAATGGTGAATCTATCAAACTGTGTTCATTCAAGATTTTTCTTTTTTTTTTTTGCTTAATTAAAAAAAAAAAAAAACAAACAAAAAAAAAACCTACCAATGAAACAAGTGAAAATTATCTGGTAAGATTTCTTGAAATAAGATTTCCAAGATCTTTTGTCTAAAAATAAGTCCTTAAAGTTCTAAACTTATTCTTTAGGTGATTGTTTTATTTTAAGTGCGATGAGATATTTGGACTAGAAATGAGAAAACCACACTTGGTAGGGGTTGGATTCACTTTCTATTAATCTTACTAAATGACGAAAAAACAAACCATGAGTTCAATTCATCTCTTTAAGCTCGCAAGGAGAAAGGAACAAATACAACACAATGAGCAGCGTGCCGACCTGTGCCTTTGTAACTCAGTTTGTTGAAACCTCCCTTTTATTCTCATGCAGGTTCAAAGACAGTAGATAAAACAGAGGGAGTTTACAAGAACTGGTTCTAACTGGATCTTGGTTAGAAAATGAACTGGTCTTCGTAATTCTGACCTTGACATTCTTTTTAGGTACAGGATGAGCAGTTAAATAAGAAAGTTATAAAATCAGAAAAATGCTAAATTATCATGAAATGAAAGAAATGTGCATTATTACATAATAATTATTTATACAATGTGATAATAATAAACCTATCAGTGGGATTTATTTTTTTCCAGTGAACTGCAAGATGTATTGAAATCCTAATGCAAGATAAAGTCAGTATTCCTTTACAGCAGATATTATGAACAGGTGTAAAGACGTGCATGCACAGTGTGTGTGTGTGTACGCTTCGTGCAGGTGCGTCACCTCCAGGGTTTTGTTTTGTGCGTGAAGTTTCAGTGCTGTGACTTTCTGGGACACTTAAATGGAACAGATTAATCTTTAATGTTCTTAGGATCACCTGTGTTTTTCCAGCTGAGACAAGCCAAAATGTGTGCTGTGGTAAAATATCAGCAAGAAGGAAATTAACACAAATATAATCATCTGAAAATGGAGGTGATGTTGAGTGTGTGTGAAATAAATAAAGGGTCCAGAAGCTGCAAAGTCACTGTGGTGAATATTTATTCAAAGGATCATTGAGGAGCGTATCTCACATGTCGGCCATGTACAGATGAAAGGCGGAAGTGAAAGAAAAAATAATAATCAGGATCTCTGTGACTCAAACCATCACACACACACACTCACACACCCACACTATATTAACAATAGTCATTCATTTCACTGGAACTTACTTCACTTTAAATAATTAAGTGCCATGTTGAAACTCTTCCAGACTGAGGGCCTGTTTTAAGATGAAGCGGTAAACATTTCCTTCATTATTTTGGATTATTTCTGCTCATTTCAATTGTGTTTATGTTTCATTTGTGTTAAGTCAGATTGAGTGGAATAAAAGCTTTGGGTGGTAAAAAAAATCACAATATGTCCTGATAAAATTGCCATTTTATGGTAATATTTCAACAATACAGAATTAAGAATGAAATAGTTGTATTTCATGTTAAAGGTGCTAAACTTTACATGCTTTTTCCTCTGAGTTACCACTTTATTTTGACTTTTATTCCTCACATTTTCCTCAGCGACCCTTAAACTACGACGCCTCCATCCATAGCTGACCATCCAAATCGGTACTAAAAAGATCACGGCTTGAAATGTTTTTGATGAAAACAGAATCCCTGAGTTATATTTTCCAGGTGAAGAAGTGACATTTATGGCAGATTCTTCTTTTGTGACACCTCTATGCAATTCTGGCTTTTTTTTTTTTTTTTTTTGCATAAACTTACTGTACAGTGAATGAAAAAAACAAACAAATAAACAAAAACCGAAAAAAAAAAAAAAAAAATGGAAGCAGTACCGACGCTGGAGGAAACGAGCTGTTCTCCAGGTTTTCAGAAATGTTCAAAGTAGAAAAGCTGGACATACTGTAATTACAAACACAATTTGTAGAAACCAGGGTGCATAAAAGTGCTTATACAAAGGAAAAATAATAGTCAATTTGCACATATTTACAGATTGTTTGCGTGTCACTCTGAGCTGTGATGTGTTGTAAATGCAGGCCGGTGAACGGAGCAGAGTAATGGAGAGATAACATATCTCAGTATAATGGTGACAAAGAGGAGGAGGCCCTTCTCCTCTGCTGTAAACAAAGATTTAAATAGACTCGACACATGTGAAGTCACTCACTGCACGGTGGCATTCATTGTCTTCAGCAATAATAACATCAGTCTCATTCAGTTGGCTGTACACAAGGAAAGCTGGGGGATACTACATTTTTGGGGACAAAGTGCTGCGTTGTTTTCAGACAAATTATCGTTCGGCCCCGTCGAACGCTCCTCCTCTAACTTCCTGAGAGCACGAGACTCTGGACCCAGATCAGAAAAGAACCCTGGATTCAGTCTGGACTGAGAGCACCACAGTGAACGTACTGAACCACAACAGCCTCAGAGGCCAGTTCATGTTAACGTCCCAACTAACTGTGACAGTTATTATCAGCTGATCCTTATTTTACAATAAATTCATTTTTGTTTATATAGTTACTGCAAGAAAAACTCCTGTCAAAAACTTGATCTTAAATGTAAAAGATGTAGCTGTGGGGTACATTTTTTTTTCTCCAGCATATAAAGGAGTACAGATTTTTGTGTCAAGTACATTAGACTGGATTTGTGTCAACGTTCATGTGAATCAGACTCAAAGAGTTGGGGGCGTGGTTGACTCAAAATGTGTATTTTGGGTCTGAATGAATGCACCACCTCCAGTCAATCAGTGTCTTCTGGGTTAATAACTAAATCTACATTCAGACTGCAGGCAAATGTGGCCCAAATCAGATTTTTTTGCCCGTATGTGACCTGTATCCGTTCTGTTAAAGACAGTTTAACAGCACAAATCCGACCCATATGTGGTCCAAAATCTGAAACGTATCAGATATTTGCAATTCCACTTCAGTCTGAACAGCCAGGTCGCATTAATCCGACCTTTACTTCATTGAAATGTGACAAAAATTACAATTCTGTGTCCCAGAAAGAAGAAATGGTGGGGAAAACTGCCGTAAACACAGTGTGCGTCTCTTTTGCGCATGTGGGTCACTTCGGGGTCACATTCAGTTCACACTCAAAACTGATAGAAGTTGCATTTAATGTGTAATATGAATGAGCACACAAAAAAATCTGAATAGTGCATTAAGACCTGCTGTCTGAACATAGCCTTAGACAGCATTTGTGCGCTATTTACGATTATTTAGCCAAGTTTCAGGCCATTATTTCATATTAGCTCATAAATATTTGATCATAATATGACTAATAAACAGGATCTGATCTGGTTTTATTGACCCTCAAATTACTCTACACATCATAAGAGTAACAGTAATAAGTGCCACTTTTTAATCCAGATGTTATTTTTTGGTAAAATAACATTTTAGTGTCGTGTGAATCTGTATCTCAGTACAGCTCATGTACCGTTTTAGTATCTGTGGACTGATTTACCTTTAACCAGATAAAAGCCAATTGATTGAGATGGAAATCTGTTTTACAAGAGCGACCTGGCAGGAGGTCAAGCAGCACCAAAAGCCATACCAAAAATGAAAAACAGGTGAAAAGACGGGTGATAACAATAAATAAAAAAAAGAGCTTTATAAGATCAAATTGCAGCATGAATGACTGAAAGTGCATTCAGTAAATTTAACTCTGCTCCTGAGTCACCAATGACATTTTGAGCTTGTGACATTTCCACTGCGGGGCTGTTACCTGTGTTTCAGCCTCAGAGATGCTCTCAGATCCAGAATTAAAGGGAAATGCCAATAATTGTCAAAAGAGGTCTTAAAAGTCTACAAGTCCATTTAAGCCAAAACTCTGTTCGAGGCAGAGGAATGGAACCTACAGGTCAACGAACTATGAGCAAAATTCTACTCTATTTTTTATGGATATTACATCCATCCATAACTAGTAGTGACAACCCAGTCCCACAGAAATTACATTGAAATGAAACTAAACTGCAAAGAAAGATAACCTGATGTTTTTATATATGTTTTTTTTTTAATCTGCCCTTTTCTGCTGTAGCACTGTAGAAGAGTTATGAATAAAATCTATTATTATATTTTATTATTAATGTAATGTTATTCAGATTTTTTATAAACATAATCAGGTGCCTTGGTTTGTGACAAAGCAGCATTTTTCACCTTTTTAAGTAGAAGTAGAATTTGGAAAATTGAGGTTTAGTTTTAATATTAATATTAATGCATACATTGCTGAATTATCACTTCTTTGCAAGTATTTTCTGTGTTAAAAAAAACTTGTTTATGTTAAACTAACCATAAAAAAAGCAGATGTTGAAACAAATAAAAAATGTTCTGAATGAACAGTTTATAATTATCAATGTTTTGCTGCTTGTAAATGTCATTATTAGGGAATAAAACATGAAGTGGGCAAACAAAACGCATTAGCAGTTGCTGTTTAGCTCCATATGAAAATAATTTCTGAGACGTGGGTTTGGTAGTGAGGACAGACATATGTTTTAAGACCCTTTTTCCTAAATAGTGGACTCTCCCTTGAGGCCGTGGTTCTGACCAGGGGTCGACAGATGAAGCCCTTTCTAAGTGCCAAAGTGTGCTGGGGTGGGCGCCAGCTCGGTGTGTCCATGGTCCTGGGAGAAGCAGTCATCGGAGTGGATAAAGTGCAGGGCGGTCTGGTTGTAGCTCAGCAGGGCCTCCTGCTTCTCCTCGCCGCTGTAGTACAGTGAGCGCGGGTGCACCTGCTGGATGTGCCTCTTGATGGTGCTGACCTTCAGCGTGGCTAACGTGGCTCCACACACCATGCAGATGAGCCCGTGTCTGCGGCAGTCGTAATCCATCAGGAACTCGGTCCGCCAGCGCGACTGGTAGTTCCTGCGCTGGTCTTTACCGGGGTAATGGCCGTGGCGGGAGGACGTGGCTGCGTTGGACTTCCCCTTCCCCCCGCTCCCACCCTCCTCCTCCTTCTTCACCATCTTACCGTACGTCTGAACGTCAGGGGAGGCGTCCTCGTTTGGCCCCTCTGTGGTATTCAGGACGTCAGCTTTGCCCAGGTTGATTTCTGTTGAAACAAAAGCAGAGTGAGGGAGGAGGAGGCTCGACTTCTAATAAATCAAACTGCCTTACTTTCACATTCTTCTCTACTCGCTGTGCCAGGAGCTACGCATGAACATAGCTGCCCTCCTTTCGTCAAACCCCACATCCTACCGACTAACACTGCAGAGTTTAGAGCTGCAACTTGGATGTGAAATTTACACACGTTTTACAGACAAACAACGTAAACTGTTCCATGAGGTTTCAGACACTGATTTTATAATTTCAATGAAAATCCACAACTTTTCAGAACATGAACCCAAGCGAACATAAGGAATATGAATAACGTTGATTATTGTGTGAAAACTAAACACCAGCCTTTTTCCTTCTCTAATTGTTGATTATTTTAACATTATTTTCAAACACTTAGATATATCTTATAAACTATTCTAAAACAGATTAAATCATATAGATCCAAAATTCTGTTTATTGTCACAGCTGCTCCCAGATGTTAGTGTGTTTTGTCTTGTCATTTCCTGTTTTATTTTGTCAGTCTTCCTCCTGTGTTGTGTCTGGTGACTTTACTTCCTGTTCCCTGCCTTTTCCCACTTGTGTGATTGCCTGACCCCGCCCTAATGTGCTGCACCTGTGGCTCATTGTCTCCTTCTCCTCCTGTGTATTTCATCCTTGTGTGTGCAGTGTCTTGTTGCCAGTTTGTTTTAGCCTTGTGTGTGATTTCCTGCCTGACCTGAACCTTTTTTCGGACCCCGAATTTCCTGAGCTTTGTCTTCTCCTTCCCTGTCGGTACCTCTGCCCTTTTGGATTTGGACCTTCCACTCTGCCTATTCTTGATCTGTGCCTCTTTCTGATCTAACGGATTACATGGTTTTGGACCGTCGCACGAAACAGTACTCTGTTTTTGCCTAGTGCTCGTCTGTACTATTGCTGGACTGATTGTTCCTTGGTGTTTGACCCTATGTGTCTTTTGATTAGAACCCATTTGTTTCCTGTCGGTGCCTCTGTTTGGATTTCCTGCACTCCCTGTTTTCAACGCCTGTCCTGTCCTGATTACAGATGGGAGTTCTCTTGTTTTCTGTGTCGTTTAATAAACTGTATTTTCAGTTCAACCTAAGACTCTCTCTCCTCAGCTCTGCATTTGGGTTCACTAGTCTGAGTTTGGACATGACAGTTTATATAATTAGAATAATAAAAAATAATCCCAAAAAGCACACGATTCAATTATTAAAATTGTTCTGTCAGTTGTCCTAAATCTGTTGTGTTTGCTCTCATTCTGTGAACTTCATTACAGATAAAATTCACTGATTTTAAAGTCAGAGGTGACAAAGCACATAAACTCAAAATTTCAGTTAAAATATTCCTAAAATTTTCAATAATTTTACTTTTCCAGGTCTGAGAGCTCTGGAAAGGTGTGTGTTTAAAATGCAGGTTTCTACAAGTTAAATCTAAGACAACTTGGAAGATTTGCCTATTTCATGGCCATACTGGCAAAAATTCACGACTCCTACAATTTAGGAGAATTTATTTATTCCAACACTTTGGTTCCTAATGTTCCAAGGCATTTTATCACCGGGGGGCTACAAAATTAGCAATAATTAGTTCCTAATTTCAATATAAATTGTCAGGTTTCTGGAACTGAGTTGACTAATATAACTTTCTTCGCAGTTTGGACATTTAACAGACACATTTAAACACAATACAGCGAACAAGTTTATGTCATCATGACTGAAGACCTACCGTATCAAATTTAATACATTTGACTTTTTTAAGGAATTAAATGCAGATTTGTAAATTGAAGACTTTTAAGACTCTGTGGGAACCCTGTAAATACCTGATCCAGCTCATATGAACAGACCCGTATTTGCGTCTCACCTTCTTGACTCTGCGTGCCCTCGCTGGAGTAATCTTTGGTCCAGGCAGCAGCCATGGCTTCTCTGTCTTGTCTGCTCAGGGTGGTGGTCTCCGGGTGACTTTCCTGGATGTGGCGGCGGAAGCTGCTGACCTTGGTATCGTGCAGGACCTGAGAACACACCATGCAGTAGGTGCCCCGACCCTGAGGCCCATAGGCCACCAGGTAGTCGAGGCGCAGCCGCCACGGGTCGCCACCGCGTAGACGCCTCTTCCTGGGCTGGCGGAGGGGCGGGGGTCCCTGTTGAGGAGCTCCGACACTTCCGTCCTCACCAATGAGACAAGTGTCCTGAGTTAAAGTGCCATCACCTTCTGGGTACAAGTCTGAGTTGATCTGGATGGCCTCCACATCCTGAGCAAAAAGGTCCGCCCCGCTGTCTTTGGTGTCGGGCTCTGATTTGATTGAGTTTTGTGCCTCTTCTGTTGTGATGAGGACAAACAGAAACCACCATTAACAAATGAAACATCTTCCAGGAAATTTCAATATACTTACTGTATATTTTACACTGATAACATAATTCTGTCTGATTGCAATACATATGGTCATTTGTATCTGAATAATTTGTGTCTTCAAGCATCTGTTAGTTATTTCATTATGTAAATACGCACTTGTATATGTTTAATATCTATTTTTGACACATACTGATTTTATTCTCCACTTATTTTGTATTTTGCACTAAATGACTCAGAGAAATACTGTTTATTCTACATGTTAACATGCCATTTTTTTCTTCTGCCAACTACAATCTGAAAGGTCTCATGCTCTGAAAATAATGGATAAAAAGACCCCAAAAATGTATTAGATTTGAGAATTATTCATTTTATGTTCTTAAAATAATGTAACTTTAATAACCGTTTAGTACCAGGGCCTTAGATACCACATTAATAGATCTGTAATTGCATAATCAGCCGTGTCTGTCATGGGCTGTAAACGTGGATATGAACTGACTAACATCGATGCAGCCATTTTATCTTAACTGTGCTGTTTATTCTGCTGTGGACATTCCCTGGTACTGAGTCTGTTATGCATTTATACACAGTAACTGAATAATTTCTTAATCATTTTTTTTTTTATATCAAACCTCACCAGGGACACAGGCTGACAATTAGAAACAGTCATACTATTTTTGCAAAGTGTCAATTTTTATGCTTTTCTTTCAAATATTTTCAAAACATGATCTTAAATAAACAAATGAATAAAACAAGATTATGCTGGAAAGATTGTCTGTTATTGGACAACTGAACTAAAAATAATTTATTACAGTGTGTTATGTATGAATGAAATTCTAAAAACACTAGTCACTTAATAGCCATCTTCTTTAAGTCTTAAAGACCTTGAACTCTTTGGTGACAGATTTATCACAGTTTATTATAATATTATCCTCTGCATTATGCATTGTTCATTGGAAATCAGGTATTTTCCTATATTTAATCTAATGATGGTGTAGATGTTCATCAAAGGTCAAAGATTAATATATCATAACAGAGAAAACTTTAAAAAATAGGCTTTTTCAGCAGAAATATATTAATCTGAGCATAAAAATAAGTGTCTCCATCCACTGTCATTTATCAAACTACACAGGATTTATTGGTGAATTAATGTTCTAGAAGATGACAGGGTTTCCATGTTCACTACGAAGCCTCTGATCGTACACATGGGTCATATCTGATATCAATGAGAAGCTAAAAAACTGTATTTTCCATGAATTATTTATATATATTGATAGGATTAAATAGTTATTAAACATTTTAGATCACTAGATGCTTATGCACTATGGCTGCTGTTTAGGTTTTTGAGGGATAAACTAACGTGACTGTGTAAGTTTGAGTATTGAAAGTCTGTAAAATAACAAAAACTATCTTTAAATAGTATAGTTGCGGCATTGAAAGTGCAGCTCCTCCCTCCTGATACAGGTCTACAGTTGGACCTCTCATGAACAAACAGTTCTGTGTTCTCACCATGAGTCTGAGCCCAGGCCTGCAGGATGCAGTGTTTCTCCTCGGAGCTGTAGACCAGGGAGTTCGGGTGGCTGTCGAGCACGTGCCTCTTGATGTGGTCCAGGTGGAGGGAGGGCAGTTCTCCTCCACACACCATGCACAGCAGTCGGCCGGCCTCCGCTTCGTACTCCATCAGGAACTCCTGACGGAACCAGGCGTGCAGCGAGTCGTTCAGGTAGCGCTCCAGGGTCCGGGCGGAAGGACCGGCGACATCTTGGTCCTGGTCCTGGTCTTGGTCCTGGGGCTGGGGGGCTTCACCCTCCTCAGAGTGTGGAGACAGACTGAGGGACTGTTGTGACTGTTCCTGAGGAGTCACTGGGTCAGACTGCTCTACTGAGAATAAAGAACACGTGGAACGTTTAGCATCAGTGAAACAGTCCCAACACTTCACAGTAATGAGTCACACTAATAGAGCAACAGTATATCAGTCAATTAATAATTAACCCATAAAGACCCACTGCTACTTTTGTGGAAGTTCCCAAGTGATTTTTTCTCTATATTTAACATTTCTAAGATGATTTGTTACTAATTATTATGAAATAATCCTCTGTATTTAGCATTTTTCCAGTAAAAATCAAATATTTTTCATTACTTGATATACCAATCATATAGATGTTCATAAAATCTCAAATCAAACTTGAAGGTTATTACACCAAAAAAACAGAGAAAACATATATTATTAATTGAACATGAAGCCAGTGTGTCCATCCACTGTCATTGATCCAACTCCATGGGTTTTACTGGTGAATCAGTGTTGTGGAAAATGATGGAGTTTCCATGGTAACTACGGAACCTCTCAATATCCAAATGGGTCATACCTGATGACCATGAAAAGATGACAAACTGTATTTTACACCAATTATTTACACGTATTGATAGCATTAATGGATCGATACTGTAGTTTAGATCAGTAGATGCTTTTGGTCACTGGTGGATGTTTGGATCTTTATGGGTTTAAAAAAAAAGTTAAATATAATGTGCTTTTTACTGGTAAGATTATATTTAGATTGTCAACATTTTATTTAGTATCTATAATTTATCTATATATATATTATTTCTCAGTATCACATCACTCATAAACCTGACATAAGTGCAAGAAATACTTCCACACTGAACTTTTAATTATGTTTATATGATATATAATGATGGTAGTGTGCACAGTACACTGCTGCTTCATGATATTTATAAATGTGTCCTTTTATTGCATCCTAACTGTCTAAGTGGTGACTCAATCCTGATTATTCCCATAGTCACCTCAAAGCGCCAGGAACAAATCCATGCAAAGCAGCAGGGAACATGCAAAACATAAGGAAAGCAGCAACGTTTCAAGTTACTGCACGTGAAGTTTATTATTATCTAAATACGATCCATATTGTACCTCTTCTGTATTTTCCCATAAAATAAAAAGACGAGGGTATGCACAATAAACATTAAAACAGAAAAGACTTGTTTTTCATTGCAGACAGTAGATTAATGCTTCTGGTCATAGTTAACAAAAGGCTGCAGTAAAGTTTTAACTGTCTTTGGAATGTGGATGTAACCCAACCAAGGTTTACCACAGTGATCCTAACGGTTAAATCAATATTGGATCTTGATGTTCGTTCTAGTAAAACTGCACATTAAACATCCTAATTCCTTTCATTGTTTGTGAACATAGAACCTGTGTTTTTAAGAGTATTTTCTTCAGCCTGTCTTTGCTCCTGAATCACCATGAAAGTCATGACAACAAACACCCGTATTAAATCATCCAAAGTTTAAGTATGGATTATCTTAAATCTTCTGCTTTTAGTTATGTTTTTATTGTTTTAAATGTGTATGTTTTTGTTTTTTTTATTTTTACGTCCTGTCTTGTAGTACCTTGAGATCTGTATAAATATTATTATTATTATTATTATTTCTTCCCTCCTTCCTCCTTTCTAAATGGCCCTGTGACTGGTTATTATTTACACAAACTATAATGGTCATATGAATCATGTATTTCACGGGAATGATTATTTTCACAGGTACAAATCCATAAAATGTATACTGCCATATTTTTTTGCTGTGGTCTATGCTAAAATAAACATGTTATGTCAGGAGTCGACGTATATTGATTGGCAAATCAAAATGAAGATGAAATAAAATGCAGCTGTCTGCTTTCATATTTCACAGTACAGACGTCTTCTGATGGAGGTTTATATAAAATGATGCTTTATCTGCATTAAAACAGTCATGTCATGGTGGTAACCCCAGCTCCCAAAAGTGAAAGTCCTGCCATGTATTTGTTCCAACCACTCATTGAGCACAACTCCTCATCCAGGCAGATGATGGGATGAACAGTGAACAGGGAGAACCAATACATGGCAGGACTTTTACTTTATGGAGCTGGGATTACTACCTCTGGTCATATCCAGACGCAGTCCCTCCCTCTGATCTCTAACTCATCTTAACATCTGAAACATTACATCATCCACTTCTCCTGCCAACATATAAACTTATACTGCCACCAAGTGTGTAATGCAGAGATGCCACGCTGAGTCCAACGCACCGGCTGCATGTTGACCCGAGTCCACCAGCTCATCTTCTCCCTGGGTCAAAGGAGCCATGGTGGAGCTGTATGACCTTTGACCTCCTCCCAGGCTTAGGTGGCTCTCCCACCCGGATCGGATCACCTCCTTGTCGGCCGTGCTCCACAGCAGGGAGTCGGGGTGTTTCTGCCTGATGTGCCTCTTGATGGTGCTGAGCTTCAGGGTGGCCAGCGAGCTGCCGCACACCATGCAGATCATCCCATGACGCTGGGGGTCGAAGTCCATCAGGTACTCGCTGCGCCAGTACTCGTGGTAGTAACGCCGGTGGTCGCGGCCCGGAATCCGACTGAGGCCTGGACGTGAGGCCCGCTGGACCCTGGGTTTCCGTCCAGAGGGTCCTGGGGCCGGGGAGAGGAGGAGAGGGTGGTCTGGACCCTCTGTGATGCTCCAGTAGCTGGTACCTGGAGACCGGACAGGGGTGACCAAACCAGCTTCTGATTCCTCCTCAACATGGCCGTTAGCGAGACCATCCTCTTCTGAGACGGAAAGAGAAAACAGACTTCAGTGTTCATGTCAGTGTGGGCGTGTTTAAAGAAACTCAACGTCCTGAAGTCACCAAAGACAAAGTCAGTAAAATAACAGGCCATAGAAAAGTGTGCAAAATTTAGTTTAGAAACATTGTCACTAATTTCTATAAGATAAGATACTTTATTAATCTCAGTGGAGAAATTTACAGTTACAGGTTCTCAGAGAACACACAGTGGGGGTGCAAAAAAGAAAGATTGAAAAGTGCAT
>JAPSES010000102.1:7519412-7530194 GCA_029822895.1 Maxillicosta whitleyi
GTTGGTAAAGTGGATACAGTGGAATAATAATAATAATAATAATAAAATATCTTTCTTTAGAGAATATAAATAATCTTATAGGTTATGGATAGGATGTTCTTAGTTGCTTTTATTTAATCTATTTTTACCTATTGTTGTCTATTTTTTTTTTTTTAATTGTTCATTCATGCTGCACATCGATACCTCCAAAACTGTGTTACATTCTGATCATGTAACTGTGATCAAATGACAATAAAGTCTGAGTCTGGGATGAGACGAAAGATGCATCACTTGTAAAATTCTGGGCCAGTATTTTTCTTATCTGGTGTTTCTTTTCAGCTGTTTTACATGGGAAACATTTAATTAGATTAACCTTATTAATCATTAAATTATCCTGTAGCTCAAAACACAATAAAATAACTTTAATGTTCAGAATAATTTAATCATTATCTAAAGAAGGAACCATATGGTGGGGCATAGTAGTAGTATAAAAGTCTAAACAACAGTCTAAAAAACAAAACTGAAATAAATGACCTACTTTTATTTAATTCAGTTGTTAATTTACAAATCTTTTACAAGATAAACTCAGAAAATTAACCTCAGAATTTAAATGTACATGTTAATGACAGTTCCTAAGGCCCATAGTAGTTCATACTGATGTATAAGTGCAGAACTTAAATCAATTTAATTTGGATTTCAACATTTAAAGACAGATGTGTTATAGTGCTTTCCGTCTATCTATCATACAAATAATCATACACCATGTGGGGGTGTAAGAAAACTGACAGATTTTTAAAACATAATTGCATTGCACTATATTAACACACGTTTCATGATATATATGATCAGATTTCTTCAAATAAACAGACCATGTTTCATCTTTCAGTGAAGTTAATAGACTTGCAGATTCAAAACTGAACGTCGTAAACCTACACCTCAGATATATCATGTAACTTTTTCTTTTACTTTGTCACCTATTTATAGCTATTCATGGACTGATGAAGACAAAACAGAGCCAACCTATTGGAAAACACATCACTATCAGCTTGTATTGTCCTTACAAATATCAGTCCATCAGTAAAGATAACATTCAGTGTTATGTGTTAAAGGTACTTAGATGAATTTGTGCAGTTTTGTGCAGTAAAAAAACTAAACTAAGTGAATGAAATCAGTATCAACACTGGGTTTCTGATTCAATTATTACACTGTCTTTCTTTTTTGTTACCTTGTATCTGACAGTATTCATGTGGAACTGAAGTCTGTTGTGTTATTGTTATATAAAATATTTTGGTATTCCACTACATAATTCAGGGTTGTCAAACTCATTTTTGTTGAGGGGTTACACACAGGCCAATATCATCTCAAATGGGCCAGAACAATAACACAATAACATAATAACCTATAAATAATGACAACTCCAAACTTGTCTCTGTTTCAGAGCAAAAGAAGTAAAATTGCATTATGAAAATATTTACATCTACAAACCATCCTTTAAAAAAAATTAATAACATGAGCCATAGAATAAAAACAGAAATTTCTATGGAAAAATTTGTATAATTTTAAAAATATTAGGCCTCAGTTTATCATTTAGATATTGCATTAGACTTTTTACATTACAACAAATTGCAGTGGATCTACAAAGGCACACAACATTTACCAACAGGCATATTACTACAACTGTACTTATTTAAGACGGTTCAGGTTGTACATAGTTTCATGTTATTCCCTTTTTTGTGAAAGATAGTTTGTACATGTAAACATTTTCAAGTAATTTTACACCAAAACAAAGAGAAAATTTAGGATTTGTTATTATTTGTAGATTATGTTATAATTGTATATTTATGTTGTATGTCTCCCCTGAACCAAAAAGATTCATTGAATAATCCTTAATGATTAATAGTGTCATTTTTACACTTCCCAAATTCACCCCACGGGCCGGATTGGACCCTTTGGCCCACAGACCGGATGTTTGACACCCCTCCCTGCCAGTTTTCTCTGCATCTTTCGCCAGTGTCACTAATGTACTCCACTGCTGTATGATTTGGGTCATGTGTCCAATAACCTATATTATTATGGTGGGTTGGCTGCTGTGAGGCATCGTGTCCACCAGGTGGCGGCCGTGCGTCGCGGTCCGCCTGCCTGCGTGCTGTTGAGCCTTTGTTTATAGGAGCCACAGAGACGGAGGGGCCATGCTGCTCCATGGCATTGTCCCTGACACGGATTAACTGGCTGGCTGACAATGGCCGTGGCTTTGACAGCCACGCAGACTCACTCTGTGGTGGGAAACACCAAGAATAATAACAGTTTTTTCTTTACCTCCCAAGTCACTCTCCTCTTGCGTCGCTTCCTCCTCTCCGCTTATTATTAATGAGAGCAGCTCAGCCTGCTCGGTACACCGGAGGTCCACAGGCTCGCTTTCCCCCGTGTCTTTCTCTTCCATTACTGCCTGGCTGCTGCTTTAATAGTGGCTGCTGTCCCTCCTTCCTTCACTGTATCGTAACGCTGAAGCGGGACATGTCACAGTGTAACATGTTAGAACGCTCGGCACGGTTCGACACGCATCTGGCAGGAGCTCTATAACGAGCCCATCGCAGAGGAGCCCGTGCGCTACGATGTCCCCCCACGCGCCCCGCACGGGAGCCAAGTTAACTTTTCATATAATCAGACAATCATGAACCCACCGGCGAACCGAGCCGCTCCTCCGTCCAGCCAGCGAGAGAAGCGCCTAAGCGCAGGCCTCCTCTAATGTATTTTAAGGCTCTTGCTTGTCTTCAGGGTGGGGAGCCGGACTAGGGGCCCCTGGGGCTCCTTAAGGGGCTCCTGGGTAAATTTAAAGAGACAGTAGCAGCGTCGACAGTGCACACCCACCCCGGGGGGGCACACCGAGCAGCAGGCGCTAATACCGATAAGCTGCTCATACTAAAGCCGCAGTTAAAGCAGAACCATGGACGACGCCGGCGTTTTGGTTTCGGTAATTCACCGGTTAAAACACGAGGCGGGTCCGGCACAAATCAGGGCCCCGTGAGTTCCAGCTGATGGTAATGTGAGAGCGGGACCCCGCACCCAAAGTCCGCTGTTCGACGCGTCAGTTCCAGACAATAAACCCGCGGTATCACAGGACGCAGGGCCGCATCGATTTATCTGACGGATAGTGTCTCCCACAGGCCCCACTGCAACAACACCACCACACACACCACAGAACTGAGAAATATCATTAAATATATTCTCAGCAGCTCTTACTGGTGCTTTAGTGCTGTTTTTATAACTAATCACTTTTACTGCAAAAAAAAAAAAAAAAAAAAAAAGGCCTACAATAATAATAAATTATACATACAAATATACCTGATAAATTGCCTAATAGCCCATGTGTAGTCAAACATGGGCTTTGTAAAAAAAAAAAAAAAAAAGCTAAAATCATCAGAATTCCAGTTCTATAATAAACTCGTTTTATATTTGCCTCTTTTCAATAGATTTAAAACAGAATTATAGACTGGCCACATTAAATCACTTTGTTATGTTACTTCTGTATGCAATGGCATGTCAGAATAAGGAGGAATAACATTAATTTGTCCAAGGTGATTTGTTTAAATTTCTTGTTTTTTTCCATGATCCTCTAAAAGATGAATAGTATTTATTACTGCCACAGAGATCATCCCTACAGAAAAAATACTTTAATAACTGCTACACTGGATCAAAGAAATTACAAATAAGTATATAGTTAAAACAATTTAGACCATTAGGTTTAGGCTAACTGTTTGACATTTATCTTGTAGTTTACAGCCTACACACACACACACACACACACACACACGAACACACTATAATAACTTATTGGGTTAAATATCTATTAGCTCTACTTGGCTCCATCCTATAAGTAACTTACTGGCATTCTGAACTACTCGCTACAACTACTGTTAGCATACCAGCTCACTGGTACTACTACCACCGCTAATACTAACAACAATAACATCAATAGCAATAATAATAATGCTAATTAGAATTGAACAGATCTTCGTAAAAGCCAGTGGCTGATTCACAATATCATAAAATAAAACTAACAAAAAACTTTTGATCTATTCCATTTTTAGTCTAGTTTATTTCATAATAGTGTATGACTTTCATCACTAATTTTTCTTCAAATTTGCATTCCATAAGCATTCCATAATGTTTAAAACCATAAAAATGATTAGATTAAAAACAACAACAACAACAACAACAAAGTCACTGTATGATGTTTAAATAAATATATAAATAAATACTTGGGTTTGACTGTTACTATGATAATATGTATATTAGCATGGATAATCACTATAGGATACTTATAAAAAACATGAAAATAAATAACGAAAACATTTAACTGATTGGTACTGTGGTCTTATTCCTAGCAAGCCACGTAAATAAATAAATGTTGAACTGTTACTATGGTAACAGCAGCCTTAGTTCTGAGATAGTATGGATAATCGCTCCATGGTGTTTAAAAACTTGAAAATATAATAGATAAATAAATACATACATATGTAAAATGATCTAACCTACTTTTATAGCTGCTATAAAAACATTTAACAACATATAAATGTGCGAATACATTTAAATAAACCCAACTTAAACAGCAGCTCTACCCCTGAGGCTAATGGACAGACTCATAAATTTAGGTCATCTGTAAAAAAAAAAAAAAAAAAAAAAAAAACACCACTAAATCAATAGACCTTTGACCAAACTCTTCCAAGTTGGAAATAGTATGAGATAGTAGGGTGTCACACAGCCACTGTAATACAAACAAAAGCTGATCAGATAATAATAATTTGTTTATGACAGATGATGTTTGGCCTGTTTAGTTTCCAGTTAGTCTAACGTTGTGAGTCATAGATGTGTTCGCTCATAATGTTTCCATGCATAATAGGTCGAGATGAATAGAATAAGGAGGGGGCGTGTTACTATACTGTCTTGAGTCCACACTACAACACATAGACACACACACGTACACACACACACACACACAAACTGAGCACGCGTTGAGGTCCCACATCCTGGTACTTTTCATCGTTGTCAAGGCAGCCTCAGAGCACGGCTGGCTGGCGGAAAGTAGCTGCAGTGTCCTGGCAGAAATATCTGTCCACAAACGTTCACAAAAACTGTCCCGGAAAGTTAGGTGTAACTAAAAGGTAACGGAAATGCATGTTTTTCTACCACGCGTTTGAGAACGGCGGGAATGGTCGTGTTTCGTGGGTTGTTTTAGGCAGGCGGTAGACACAGACAGGCGCCAGTCCGTGTGGACAACAGGAGGAGGATGTTGTCCATTGTGCCGCCGCGAGAGACAACGGCTTTACGAACGATTTACGCACGAATACGCCAATTTATACACTGATTTTCCGTGTGTTTTCTCTAAAATAGGCCTTTCCGCTACGTTTACCACCAAAAAGACACAGAATAAAGAATAAAAATGGCTCTCGACAGATATAATTTGTGATAGAAAGGGACAGGTTTAAAGGGACAGTGTCACTTTGCCTCTTCCTGGTTCCTGTGTCTGACTATGTTTTAGCTACTCGTTGCGGTTATATCACCAGAGACGCAATGAAATAGCATTTTTTTGGAACCTTAAACGCCACATTGAAGTATTTAGACGACCTTAAATGTGTTACAGTCTCCCGTGGAAATCACCCAATGTGTGTAGTGTTGTATTGGAGCAGATGGGCCTTTAGCTGCATTGTATTGTCTTATCATTTGCATTTAAATAAGCACCAATGGGAAACGAAACTCTAGCTAATTCTAAGTAAACATGTTCTGTGAATATTTTTCTGGAGCACATTTTTTTTTAATGAAATGCCGCCAAACCACACCTGCGGAAATGTAAATGTATCACCTCTGAAATGTGATTCACACAGAATTAAGTCCTTTTTAACATTGTGGAATCACATTTAGCTTATGAATAGCTGATGATGGTGACTATATGGTGCACATTCCTCACATCATTTTATATGTGAAACATCTAAAAGCTGAAACTAAAACAAAATTACTGATGTTTCTTGTGGGTAGAAATCACATTACCAAATAAACAAGACTATATTTGTTATATCATAGTGCTCTTATGTTGTCATAAATTGCCACTGACAAAATTATAATGTCCTTTGAAGTAGCCAAAGAAAACTAGAATTAATTATATTGAATTTACTAAAAACTACAAGAATGAAGTTTTGTATTTTGTAAAAAAATATATATTTTTTTTAGCTTTTACTTAAGTTGTAAAAATATTAACTTAGCAAAAACAAAAACAAACCACAATTATAGCATGACTACAAAATGAAATAAAATTCACGTGAATATGAAAATGTCTTCAGTTTTCTTTTGGAATGCAACCAAACAGGTTCTGGGAACTTCCCAGATTTCTGTCTGACAGATCAAACACTTTTTTTTTATTACAGTATATGTATTTATCCAAACTGAAGATGTCATTTCTTTGTCCTTAGGGCACCTGCAGACTGATGCGATGACTGAGAGATTTGGCAGTGGCTCAGCAGAGCAAAAACACCCGGCACGTTGTCATCATATTGAAGGACACCATGGGAGTTAATGATACTTTGTCATGTGAGAAAGGACACTGGATTACAGAGATGAATTAAACCAGCCGGACAGGAGACGAGCTGACCAGTACATTTAGATGAGAACTAATGGGTTGTTCAAGCTGCAGAAAGTATGCCAAGTGTAAAAGGTAAAGGGGGTTCAACAGCCCATCGCTACAGGCCCGCCTCAGAGTACGACGATACAACCCTTGCTCAAAAGAGAGAATACTGGAGGAATAAAAAGCGGGAGCAGAGGGCCCGACTAACAGACCGGAGAGGAAAGGTAATACAGGACAGACGAGGGGGGTCCAAGGCCCCGCATCTTATTGCCCCTGTTGCGTCCTCTTCTCCTTTTCAGAATGATTTGGATAAAAAAGCTAATGTCTCTGGAAGCAAAGTGGGAGATGGTTCGCTTCAAGCCATGGAAAAGGAAAAGTGGCTCCAGACAATGGAACTCAACAAAGTTTCACCTCAGTTTCTAGAGTCATGTCATTCCAGAGCTGATGTAAAAAGCCAAACAGCAAGGGTGAACAGCAACATAACCTCACCCCGTGGAGCCCGGATTAACACCAGCTCCTCAGTGCCTCCAGTTAGTGTGTCCAGATTTACCAATACCACCTCCACTATTTCAACACCTCAACCATGTGTGTCTATGCAGAGCGCCTCGGTTCCCAATGTCCAGCGTAAGGCACAAGTCCCAGTATGTATTCAACCTAAACTCCCACCTACCGATGTAACCACTAATATGATTCTTGTGTCTTCTCCATGTGGCCCTGTTTCTGTGAAAACAGAAGAACCTCAAATTGGAACAAACAGTGCCTTGGTCACCAACCAGAGGGCTAAAGGTGTTTCACTGGAGTCTGAGGAAGAGAGAGCAGCCAAACGAAGGGAGCAGTGGAGGATCAAAAAGCGGGAGCAGAGAGCGAAGATTGCAGCTCGAGTAGCTAAAGCCAGAGAGCGAGCACAGGGCACAGAGGTGTCGATACATACAGCACAAAGACAACAACACTCAGAGGGCGTGGCTCCTCATCTTCTTCCACATCCATCATTAATTAAGAGTGGGGGAACAAACTTTACTACACTTAGCCAGGAAATTCATACAAGAGAACAGAATCAGCATGGGTTCAAGATGGCACATACAGTCATCAAACCCAATGTTATAAATGAGAGAAAGTTCGTGGAACCATTGAGAAGGTTTTCAAGTCACCTCTCCAGTGTTAACCGAGGGATAACGCGATGTAAAACTCCACGACAGAGGTTCATCGAAGCCCAGAAGAATTTCATGCATCAAAGAAACATAAGAGTGAAATCTCCATCCCTTGCTTTCATCTACAGTAGCCGAAACATCCCCAGAATTGACCCAAATGACACACCGGAGCAGATAATTGCCAAACGGCGAGAGTATTGGCGGCTCAAAAAGCGTGAGCAGCGAGCTAAGCTGTCAGCAGAGATGAAGACTCGATTGAAGGAGAAGGACTCTATGATGCGAAGAGTGAAACGTTACCAGAATATTCTGGAAGAGATGAGGAGGGCCAGAGCAATGATGCAGTCTGGAGCAAGCTCACTCACCCATGTGTCAGAGACAATTGGAGGGTTCATCAAAGAGGATGGAACAGTAACCAGTAACATTCCATTAGATCATA
Organism: Maxillicosta whitleyi; assembly: GCA_029822895.1. Taxonomy (NCBI): domain Eukaryota; kingdom Metazoa; phylum Chordata; class Actinopteri; order Perciformes; family Neosebastidae; genus Maxillicosta; species Maxillicosta whitleyi. The sequence goes on from JAPSES010000102.1 coordinate 7,527,592, forward strand.
ATAGAAGGGAAGAGGAAGTACATGGAGTTTCTAATAATGCCCCCATCGGTCACCCTGATATGAAACACAGAGGTGGTGTAGCTGTTAGAGTAAACCCACCACCTCCTTCTTTCTGCCCAGCTAAGGTGAAAGTCTCTCTTCCACTCACTGGACAGTCAGCCCACAAATCCCCAAGACTTATGTCAATCAAACCAAGAACTCAAGTTGAAACTGCTAATAATTCACATCCCATGTCCATTAGAATGGTTGGATCGCAGCTCACACTTACACATCCCCAAACAACACAAAACCCTGGCTCCAGGGATCCAGCGGCGGGGTCAAACCTTGGTGGTTGTGTGATGAAAATGGCCATTTCTAGCCGCAGCCAGTCGCTGTCGGCGGCCTGTTTGGATCCAAGGTTAACAGAAGAGGAGAGGATGGCGAAGAAGAGGGAGTACTGGAGGGTGAAGAAGCGAGAGCAGAGGGCGGCTCGAGCTGCTCGGCTGAAGCAGGGGATCTTACAGGCAAGAGCTAACGCCATCTTGCAGAGGAGGAAGGTGCACAGACTTGTAACTGCAGCTGCTGTACCACCAAGCAGGAGGTCTGTAAACCACACAGGAAACGTTCAGAGTCTCCCAGATAGCAGAGAGCCTGATCTGCCACATGCAAATGAGATAAAACAAGAGAGTGAGTCTGTGCCAGCAGTTGACCTAAATTCTCAACCAGACCAAGCCATCTGTCCAGATATCAAACCTCCAATCTCCCTAACACCACCTCCAGCACCTCAGCCAGAGCCTGACCCAGCTCTGAATCCAGACAGCCAAGCCACAACGCTGCTCGCTGTGGCCTCTATGAAGAAGCTGTTAGAGGAATCACTCAGTACTGTGACCGGGTGTCAAACTGAGCCGACTGATATTAAAATAGACACAAGTGAGGAGCATGACATGAACCTGGATTTACCTGAGATCTCTTATGAGAAGCATGATACAGATTTGACACTGCAGATAAAAAGCTGGGAGGAACAGACATTGACACAAGAAAGTTCACCAAACTTGCATCTCAAAGAGTCACCCCTAACAGAGAGCCCTCCTCCACCTCCTATCCCAGATACAGTAGCCCCACAGTCCACCTCGGATGACCCACCCCAAACACCACCCTCCCCGTCATCACCTCACAGAACCCAGAGGCTTCGTGCCAAAAAACAAGGCCATCAGAACCATCAGAACTGTGCACCAGAGCCACCAAAATTGCATCATCTTCCCACTGAAGGACACCAGCATCAGTGTGAAGCAGAAGGTCAGTACAGAGTGGTGATGGAACATAGTGGAATGAACAGCCTGCAGAAGAAGAGGGAGTACTGGAAGCTGATGAAGAGGCAGCAGAGGGCCAGGTTAAAGGCCCGGCAGAAGAACCGACTGGAGGGGAACCTCAGAGGGAACGTTCAGGTGAAGTACCACATAAAAATCACTATGAATTTGATTCATTTAGGGTCATTATAGTCCATAAAAACAATTAATGAAAACTAAAACTTGAAAGAACAATAAATTATCAACTAAACAGAATCTTTTAATTTTTTATGAGTTCAGGTTTTTAAACACATGATACACACATGGTTGTTTTTTTTTTATGCAAATATGACCTATAGAAAACAAACGGCCACATTATGTTAGCTAGAAAAATAGTAATGATAATGAAATAATAAGACACATTTTATATTTGTGTTTGAGATGTTCTCTCATGATGGGAAAAAAGAAAAACATTTGTTATCTGAAATGAAAAATGAAAATTGAAAAAGGTATCAAGTGGTAAAAAATAACCAAAATAAACTAAAATTATGTAGAGACAGTTTAAGACCAAACATCTGTATTGCTGATCTATGTATGTGTGTTATCATAGCAGTGAAAGTCAGATAATAATAGTCCCATTCGGGACTTTTTAAAAAAAAATATTACCCAGTATTTTTTCCTGATCTTTTTGCCACTGACAAATACTGTATATTACAAAAAAACGAACTCTAACAACCCATGAACAAAAGAAACTTAAGACTATATTAATTCTATGTCAACAATCTGACATACTTTAAAAATTAACTTCAAATGAAAAATATCAAAATAAATAAATACAAATGTCACTGACATTCACTGTGTTTCTAGTAAAACAAAAATTATTATTATTATTATTATTGTTGATTTGATTGTCAATACTAATCAGTACTTGTAGTAAATATTCAGATTTGGTCTTGTGGGTAAGCCCAGTGTCCACAGGAGTTGGATTGTAACACAGTGAACCTCTTTCTGGTATTTGACACTTGAACAGCAAAACTAGAGGGAAGTGTGACTGTGTGGGGTCCACTTAGAGCTCAACAGGAACATGCAGTACGTATTAAAAGGGTTACTGTTTATCAGGGTCATTGCAGTTGATAAGAAAAATAAGAGAAACTGAAATCTGCCTAATTTTTGTTAATGGTTCAGGATATACCAGAATAATAGCTCAAACACATTGGCATGAGGTAGATGAAGGATTTTTATTCATGTTATTGTGCAACAGGCCATTTCTATTATTTTCTGCATTATATATATATATATATATATATATATATACACCTTACCTTTTTAGTTCCATTT
>JAPSES010000102.1:7564205-7579709 GCA_029822895.1 Maxillicosta whitleyi
CAGTGGGAGCCAGGATTTGAACCGCCAACCCTGTGGTCATTGGACAACCTGCTCTACCAACTGAGCCACAGCCGCCCCCCTATAAGTTGAAACGTACATTTGTAAATGATAAGATGATATAATATTGTTAAAATGGCTCTTGTTTTTCTTAGATTGTTCATATTTGATTGTTTTTTCAAGGATGGTTTATAAATGTAATTTTACTTTTTTTTAAATTTTTTTTTTTTAACCCAAACAGAAAAATAACTATGGTCGACATTATTTACAGGTTATTATTCTGTTACTTTACTGGAGGTCAAATCCAGATACATGTGGCCCCTGAACTAAAATGAGTTGTGTGACATTCAGCCACTCACCTCCATCTCAGCCTCTTTCTGACTTTGCGGTAACTTTCGAACGGTGTAGTGGGAGGGGTTAGACTCAAAACTGGGTTGAAGTTACACTTAAAGTCCTCCTACTTTTTTCTCCTCAGGCACCGAGCCACAAATACGAGGGCCACGGCAGCCACGTCACCAACGTCTGCTTCACCCACAGTGACTCTCACCTCCTCTCCATGGGTGGCAAGGACACCTGCATTCTTCAGTGGAGGGTGATGGGAGGAGGAGCAGCAGCAGGAGGAGGAGGAGGAGGAGGAGGAGGGGTGTGCGACAGCAGGGAGCGGCTGACCTCGGCTTCAGCCTCTTCCACCTCCACCAGCTCTCCAGAACCCGCCACCACATAAGAGCCCAGCGTGTTGTTAAGAGTGAATGTTTCCACACAGCTGCTTGAGGCGTGTGAATCAGCGGACGGCGGCCCTTAGGCGATGGCTTTAGCGTGCCCTTCGCGGTTCCCCTGCGGCGTCAGTTTCACACAGACCACACAGAGGAATCCACATTAACATTACACTCATGCACCTGTGTCAGATCTTTGCGAAACCGGACAGTGTGATAAACAGTAAAGCTGAATTACTTGTTCTGTCGGACGTGCGGTCGTGTATATTTTCACATCATGGCCTGTGACGAGGAGTTTGGTTTCAGTGAACATTCCTGTTTTATTTTGTTTACCAAAGTGCTACATCGTGGCGTATGTTTCAATATTGTTTTAAGCATTTCCAGTGTTTGACATCTCATCTAATACGGACGCTTGCTTTAGACAGACTGTGACAAACTGTTCTTATGAAATAAACTCTCAGCTTTTCTGACTAATTTCTCTAGTAACAGATCAGTACACTTGAAAATTATTACTTTAGTACAGTTTTATATATTTAAGAGAGTATTGGGGTTTCTGTGATGTATCTGTCAAGCTCCCAATAAATAACTGAAGACTGGAAAGTGTATTGTGTGTGAAGTGTCACTAGTGGGCAGTGCTGCTTCATGAATGGATGGATGGATGTCTGCTGCTGAAATATATACATGAAGCTCTATGTATGTCCCAGACCATCTGCTGGTTCCTCTGCACCCCATACACACCGGTGAAATGACATTCTACACATTCACATTAAATAAATACTTTGAAATATTACACTTATACACAGGTGGCGTGACTGAAACACATTTGGATTTGTGTTTCTTGTCTAATCCAATCATCTACAAGTTACTATATCAATAAAGCCATAATAATATTCTATAATATATATAATAATATAATATTAAGCATATATTGAAAACAAATATATATATAATCAAAATGTACTATAACATACAAGTATACAAGTCAAAAAATAGACACTCTTCCCGTTTTATGTATTTACTTATTCATATTTATATGTAACAAGTCAATTTACTCAGCAATGCATAGGAAAATTGTTCTATAGTTTTTATATGAAAAGTGCATTTTCCCCCCCTGAATTTAATGTCATAATGTTATTATTTATTGACATTTTTTTTTTTACCCTTGAATAGTAGTGAGATGCACATTTTAATAGTTTCATGGTTAATCAAAATTAGGTGATATTGAATATTTCTGAGATAGCTGCTGAAAAAGATTTAATCTGGGGGGCAAAAAAAAAAAAAAAAAAAAAAAGCTAAAAAATAGTGGTATAATGACTCTTTAAACAACTTTTAGGATCCTATAAGGCACTAAAATACAGTTATAACCTACAATTGTTATCTGTATTTTGTATTATGACACCGTTTATAAATATGTATTACTAGAAAAACAAATGTAAGGTTCTTGTACTTTACTTTAAAAATAAATGCAAATACGTCAAGTCATTAAAAGTTAGATTTTTAGAGTTAAATGGTTTTAACAGGACAGCAACACATATATGATCTTATAGAATGTGGTGCATTTAATTACATTATATGAAAGTACTTAATAATATATCAAATTCAACCGTGAAATGTAAGATACACTTCAGTGCAGTATCAAAAAAATGAAACTAAAACTTTCAGAAATAGATCAACGACTTCTTTTAACGTTCAAAATTTGTAGATTTTGTTAATAAATCTTTATTATTAATAATGTGAATAATTTTACTTAAGTTTTCCCCAGAGTACTCCACAGTGTTCTGGTACTGCTTAAACAATCGGAATACTTTTCCCACTACTGGAAAAGTTAATTGTGAGATACCGGTGATTGTCGACAATCTCCGAAGATGACGATTTGCACACGAACGAAGGGGGCCAGTGAGTGTGTAGTTACTGTGTGTGTGTGTGTTGAACTGAGCGGAGGTGAAGAAGAGGAGGATGAAGCTGGGAGCGGAGGATGGGAGGAAGAGTGGAATAAGAGACAGGCTAGCTGTGTGTAAATGAGTGAGTGAGTGAGGAAGAGGAGAGGAAGGTCGACTGAGGGACCGAAAACAAAGACTTACATTTTTGGGGATAACCTCCGGAGCATTACAAACGGAAACTTTCAACTTTTTACCCGCCACAGCTCGGCTTGTTGTGCCCGGAGCCGGCTTTGTTTCACGGCGGGGGTGTCTGCGATAAATGAAGGAATAAAATAGACCCAGATCGACCTTTTTCTAACCAAGCGGGCAAAAACCCTGGGACTGTTTTTGCTAAAGGTTACGAGAGAATGACGGCCAACATGTACCGAGTGGGAGGTAAGGAATGTTTTACATTTTTAAGACACCCCCCACAACGTGATTGTTCGATTCGGAAGCAAGGTGCTAGCTAGCCGCTAGCTGTCTGTTCGGTTAGCCGCTAACTACAGCTAGCTCTTTCCTAGCATCCGTACGTGCCGTCCACTCTTGCATAGAAGAACGTCAAATCTATTAAAACATCCAACAGTATAATGAGGCTTAGCCCGGGAACAGATATACATAACTCATTAATTATTACTTAGTTTGCACTTTGTTTAAATCACTATGAAACACTCCACAGATTCGACACGATTTAAATGGAAGAAGCCGGGTTTATTTATAGAAAACATCAACTTTTAAAACAGATTGGTAATAACGTTATCCCGACTAGTTTCCTCCACCAAATACCCCACGGCGGGCGGCTGTCGTGCACTGTCAACTGGTCCGGAAAGTTGGCTTTTAATTGACAGTAAATCAAATCTAGTGGTTCATAAGCATGTGTAGTATTTTATATGCAACTGCTAGCACGCAAAGCAAGCGTAAATTGTGACATTTTAGCAGACTCTGACGTGGAGTCTGTGCATTTGGTGGCGTCCTGGAAGTGAACAGTATGCTAGTTAGCGTTAGCCGCTAGCTGTTGTGAAGTCAGCAATCAACCAATTCTGGCGACGTCTGTAGTAGCGAGCCAAAACTGGACGGCTAGCTTTGTGAGCGGGGTGGGTTAATTTCACTATCGCCTCCGCCATATCATTTAATAGGCAATGGCTGGCGTTAGCCGCGCTAGCTAACTTGACTGCTAAGTTTTGTTAGCCTAACATTATGCTTGTTGGTATGGATTAGCTGGTCCGTCGCTAAAACTAAGTGTATAAGGTTAGTTCATTGTAAGTTCATAGTTTTTATTTTGTTGTAGTTGCAGATGTTCACCGAGATAAATGTATTTATAAAAGTTAAACTTATCTAGCTTTGCTTGCTACTGGTATATCAATGCAAATAGCGTGAGACTTTATATTTTAAAATGTACTAATGTTTGGATAATATCTCACCAAATTCAATAATTTAATTAATAATAGCCAGATGCGGTTGTGCCAGCTGGCTGCAGCAACAGCATCCCGACCTTTTATTCGACGTGTAAATATTGCTGGTTGCATTGATTCCGGATATCAATCCACTCGTTTGCCAACTTCGGGTTTCAGAAGCCGGTACAGACTGCCGGGTCGCTGCCGGTTCGGTTCAGGGATGTGTCTTGTCTGGGTCTTGTCTGGTGTCCATGGAGATGTCTGTGTGGACACCGACACAGTGAGACAGGCTTCTTCCTATCTAAGATCATATAAGAGTCTCTGGGCTATTTAGGTCATGATGATTAAGTACCTTTCGTTTAAATATGCTGCATTTATTCTGTGATATGTTCCTCAGCAGTGGTGGAGGAAGCAGGAAGATGCTTCACTTGAGTTAAAGTAGTAATGCCACAGTCACTCCTGCAATCAAAATCTGTAAATTGTACTTTAACATAGTAGTATAAACATCAAAATGTACTAGATCTACTATCGTAGATGCACAGAGATTCAATTCAGAGTATCAACTGAATTATATATACTTAATGATGTTTACCTGTGATATATGGAACTCAAGTTAATTGAATTTGTAGGTACATTTGTTGCTTTTATGGCACTGTTACTTTGCATGCTCACACACTACATTTGTATATCATTTTACCCTTATGTTCATGTTTTGCACTTGACATGTCCCTTCACTTTTTGTGTATTGTGTTTGTTGTGGGGCCAATCCTCATGTTGTGCACTGTCTTTGTAGTGTTTTTTATGCGTTGTGAGACTAACTAAAGCATAAGAGTTTCATTGTATTCCCCAAATGCACATTAGAATAATTTAAACAATTTTGTATTAATCAATTGAACTTGCAAAGCAATAACGGAACTTGGTGTCTAATGAATGTAGTAAATATTACTATTTGCCCATGATCTACAAGAGTAGATGCATGAAGTGGCAAAATATGGAATGTGTGGATGTTGAGGTTTCTCAAATTGGTACTGTACTGGAGTACATGTACTTGAGTACTTCTTTACAGATAGTAGAAATGAACATTTTGTGCTTTTCTGTGTCTTTAGTTATGTCATGCATGTGCATTTGACATCATGTGAGGCGATGAGTCTATGTATCTCAGATCCTCTGCATCATCGTTTGTTTTGTTTTTTTGTGCCTTAATTTGAGGGAAAAAAAACATTTGAGTTGTGGATGTGACGACCAAAATCTCATCTCCTGATATAGTTCACTTCATGTCCATGTAAAGATGTATGGGTAAATCATTTTCTGAATTTTCATACCTAAATACATCAAAACTCCTCATTTTACCTTAGCTCATCCTCGTTCTTCTCCTGTTCAGAATCATTCTTCTTTATTTTGCTTCATGTTTGTTTGTGTTCCCTTCATGCAAATTTCCTGCCTGCATCCATATTTTGTGGAAGAATGCAAACTGTTCCTAAAAGGATGAGAAATAATATGGTAAAGCATGATGAATTGAAACAACAGAGCATCATTTGAAACTATTTCTCTTTGTCATTTGACACAGTACATTTATACCTGTATGGCATAGCTTAAGCAAATAATGGGCTTGCCTCTTTGTTCTTATTGTCGCTCTGAAATTTTTGGGCTTCCTACTGATGTCTCGTTCCATATTTGACTTGTTTTCTGCCATCTGGTGCTTTTTGCTTTGCTTTTTTGCTGTAAAGCAACTAGATAATCCATCAGCAGACTTCTTCTCATGGACCAGAGTTTGTGTTGCTGCCACATTAGAAAACATGCTTCAGTTGGGCCCTCTGGCCCCTGAAGTTGCAGCAATTTTTTTCGGTGAAGATGCATGAATTGATATTTGTGTTGGGATGCAATGAAGTGGTTTCCAAGTAGCTGCACCTGGCAGAGGCGTACATAGTTTTATATTTTACACTGATAGAAAAGGGTAAAAGTAGCTATTTATACAGAAATCAACATCTGAATCTGTCCATTTTTTTCTGACTTTGCAGTTGGCAGTAAATTATGTATTTTTTAGTGGGAAAAGTATTAGAAAATGACTTACCCTAAAATAAGCAGTTTTCTCATTTTAATAATAATGGATTAGATTTTTATAGCACTTTTCTAGAAACCTAAAGCGCTTTACATTATTGATCCATTTTTCATTCACTCTCACATTCCCCCTCTGGTGGTGGTAAACTACATCTGTAGCCACAGCTGCTATAGGGGCAGACTAATGGAAGCATGGCTGCCAATTCATGCCTATGGCCCCTCCGACCACCAGGAATTGATGCATATGTTACATGTAATGACTAATGCTCAATAATACTGAAATGTAAAAAAGCTATTAACTAGTAATGGTTGTAATAATTATTTGATTTGACAGTCAACATTAGGGTGTAAATCAGAGCCTTCATGATGATTCAATATTGATTACTTAAGCAAACGATTCAATTATTTTCGATACCTAGGAATTCCCCATGATTCGATTCGATCTGATTCAATATTTGAGATTTTTTACATTATACTGTGCAGTATGTATGCATGAAGTTTTGAATAAATGAACCAAAATTGCAATATCTGCATTTTATTTCAAAAATTTCTGTTATTACAGTAACTACACAAGCGCAAAATAAAGTGATAAATCAGATAAATTGAAAAAAAGTTAATACTCCACAAAATGAGTGCAAAAGTGCTATAATAGCAAAAAAGTAATGGATACCTAGGCCTCCTTCATATTTAAAATGATAACAAAGCATTTGTGCTTTAGATACTAAAGGGGCCTTGCAAAGCAAGTAAACTGACAGCTGACAGCCTCACAAGCACTTTTCACGTGCGCTTCACCAGAGCACCGGAAAACATCCTCTGAAAAAAGCAGTATGTCTGCTCGTTTTACTTTGTCGAGGGAAAACCAACACCACTACACGCGTTTCCTGAGAAATGGCTTGGCTACGAAGTTCCGGTGAAGTGCCTGTGAAAAGTGCTTGTGAGGCTGTCAGCTGTCAGTTTACTTTGCTCCGACGTGTCGCGAGCTAGCAACTTTTAGCTACATTTGCTACACTTGCGCTACTGTGTTATTACCATGTTATTAACACACTGTTTAATACATTTTAAGACGACATGTCATAATTAATTATTGTGTTTCCAGAATAACTGTAGTTAAGTCATGTAACATAGATAAACCATAGTTCTTTACTCTCATTATAGAGGCATCAATAAGTGATGCAGCAGAGGCTGATCACATGACTGGACACTGTGACGCAGGAACACAGTGGGAAGGTCGGTCCATGTCAGACCACAGCTATGCCACAAACAGGCAATTAATTACCTCTTCACCAACCCTTGCTGTGTGACCAGGCAACCCAGTGTTCCCACCAACAACCAATTCATCTCAAGCTTTACTAGCTACAGGAACTGGCTGAAAGGAAGTTCTAAAACAAAGCAGAAGAAATTTCACCATTAAAATGGGCGGAATAGGGTCAATAGGTGAAGACAAAATGAGCTTAGCGCCATCTGTAGCGCAGGAGTCTGTATTACGCCTATGGGCAGATGACTGAAAATAGACAGACGACCGAACAGGTGGCAAAATAAACACATTAATCGATTCTCTTGCGAATGCATCCATGCATTGAATCGTTGGCTGTATGATCAATGCATCGATACGAATCGATTATTATTTACACCCCTAGTCAACATAAGGTGTTTCAATTAAGTTTTATGTTGGAGTTTTTCAAAATGTGATAAAGACTTTGACAGTAAACCTACATCTGTTCCAAATATTGATCACTGGCCTCCTTGATTTCTCATCTTCAGTATGGGCAATGAAGATGCTATACTGGTTGATCCTTAGTGTAACATGGCTATGTTGGCAGGTGTCTGTGATGCTACTGGTGTATAAAGCTTGTGCAGTGACCTGTTGCCCTTTGAGCTCCAGGAGAAACTTGTGACATGCCCTGTGAGTCACTGGGAATCCTAATGTTTTTCCCCCTCTTAATTCAGTCATTTTTTCCCCCTTAAACATGCACCACTACAATAAAAATAAAATGTTTACAGGAAATGGCTGTGTCTAGCCCATGCGATATTGCAGTGTTGGCAACAAGCGTGTGATTATGTAATAAGTTACAAATTGATTTTGAAGTACCCCACACAGAAACAAGGTTAAGTTGTTTGGTTGTGTAATGCAGAAGCCATAGTGAAACGAATGTATTTGCTAGTATAGAGTAGCTGTGCCTGTGGTGTTTTTGGGCATGAATCTATCAGAATGAGTTCATGTTTATTGATTTTTGTGTTGAATAAGGTTTTCCTTTGTTGCAGCAGGCTAGTGCAGGCAGTTCTGTACGAGTGAGCGCCTATATTACCAGTCCTCCAGTAGAACACGGTGTTCAGCTCGTATGTAAGATCATTATCTTCCCCAGAGATTAGTCAAAGGGCTTCCTCCTCTTCATTCACCCTCAAGCACCCGACACACTGCGCCACTCGAGCAGCATACGTCCACAACAAACACTCAGCAGATGGGATTTCTTTTTAGATCTTTGTCTCCGTCCTTTAAAGTGGAGGTGATTATGCTGAATGTAAGAGGCAGGTCAAATGGAGCTGTGATTTTGTTTTTTCTTCAGTGTGTTGTGATGAGTCTCTAGTCCAATGTGTCTCTCCTGGTTCACTGATCGATCAGGCTTGTCTGAAGCCCCCCTGTCTCATTGATACACTCAGCTGGTGGAGCAGAATCATTATTTAATTTGTCCCACTCTGCTGCTGAAGAAATCCCTCCCTTCCATGTCTCTACAGCTACTATCAGTCATGTCAAGCACATGAGAGTGCAGATCCCCTTTTGGTGGTTCAGCCGCTGTTATGTAATGTGATGATGTTGTGAACGAGGAGGTGATGCTTCTCTGGTCGGGCCCTCCATCAGTGTGCTAAGTAGAGCAAAAAATCCCATCCCTGTTGGAATTCTTCTTCTCTGTCTCTACTTGTGCTGATGCATCTGAAGCCCACTGATATCCTCCCGAGGCTCCATGTCCCTGCTAGTAGGAGGACCAGATGGAGCTTGACGTGAAGCCACAGTCCTGTGCAGAACCGCATCAAACACGACAACAGAGCACAGCGACGCAGTCGTAGTGTGATGAATGATAAATGACATGGGGGTTTGATCAATATGGGCTGTAAAAGGCTAGTGTCTCTGTTGAATTTAACATCTGCCATTGTCAGCCCATTTTTAACACTTTGAGTTTTGAACATATTTAGGAATCAGAATGGAAAAACCAACAATTGCATGCGATTTATCAAGTACACTGACCCTAAATTAATGTGATAACTGTTAAACAGCTGTAAAACCGTTTTATATATGTCACCAATCAATAGCAGTGTGAATTTTCTAGCCTAAAAATGTGATTCAGCCATCATTTAATTGCACGGTTATTCCTGATGCATGTGTCCCCACAGTTTTTTTTATATTATTATTATATTATTTTATATTGCAACTTTTTATCTGACATATAAACCCCAGCCTTCTTTTATTTATGAAGTGTTTTCAGAAATCAGATTCCAACACTTTGCAGTAGAACAGTGGCATCTTTTCAATACCCATATCGGTGAGCCCCTTCAGTGAGTAGCTCACTGTATTCTCCATCATTACAAACCATATTTTCCAACATGTAGAACAATGTTACGATGCTATTCAATGTTATAGTAATAATTTGCAGTATTCTTTTTTTTAATTTACAGCCAGCACTGGTAAGTGCCAAACTTCTGATGATATTCTGTGACTGCATTGATGCAGAAGTTTACTTTAAAGCAAGACCATTCTACACTTGTACAAAGTTAATGGTGTCAGTTGAAACTAAAATTATAAATCTAACTGAATCTCACTGTAGTGTCACAATAAAATGTTTAATGTGAGGCTCTAGGTGCTGTAGTTGTCATTATTACCTAAATATAATATCATGTAAGAATACAGAGAAATGTGATGGATGTAATGGCAAAAGAAAGTCAGGATATTGCTGCCATTATAGGAAAGATGTAGAGGAGTTGTTAGGGGAGCACTATTTTCCACGCTCTTTGAGTGGTTGACTCTATGTATGAAACCACATTCACCTGGGGAATAAAACTCAGGTTTAGCCTCTAGTCTGACCAGCTGTTGTTTTGTGTTAGGTCGGTGTGGTGGATTGCCCTGTACGCATTACCCACAGGCCTTAGATTATGTTTTTGCAGCAAAAAAGCCAGTCACTTCAAGAAACAGCACTGTTCAAAAATGTTTGACAGGAGAGTGTAATTTGGATGTTAGAGTAATAACTTCAATCCAACCATATCTGAAGATGATCATTTTAGGAGTTAGCCTGCAGTGTTTTGAATAACTTGCCACATAAATATTTTGTGTAAGAAGCTGAACTGACAATATCTACTGTAACACCACCCAGAAAAGGACAATGACACCTTATCATATACTTTTAAAAGCAATTTTAAGTATAAATAAATGATTATACTCTAACAAGACCCAAGGCACTTGCTACCAGGAGAGGCACCAATGTAAGTCATTTACAGGCATCAGTCATGTGCGGACCACATAATGAATGATCCACATGCGGTTATATTTAAATTGGGGGAGCTGTGCATGGAAGAGACTGACCCAGGACACCCTGGAGGGATTATATTTCTGGGCTGGCCTGGGAATGCTGCAGGATTCCCCAGGAGCTGATGGATGTGGCTGGGGAGAGGGCTGTCTGGGGTACTATACTGAGGCTGCTGTCCCTGTGACCCGGACCTGGATCGGAAGAAGATGGTACTGTACAGATCTGTGAGGGACAATGTAAGATGAGTGATCCCCATGCAGTTATATTTGATTTGGGGGGGGGGGGGGGTCTGCATGTGAAACTGTGGTCTACATTGGTATCACTACTGTGGGCTCATTACAGATTTAAGGACAGTGGTCATTATGGTGAGTTCTGTGAAAGACCGCTCTCACAGTTTGGAGGAGGAGCCTACGGTTGCCCAGAGGTGCGCAGCTCGGAGGCGCTAGATGAAATCAGTTTGACGATTTCCCTTTTTAAAAAAATAGTCCCAATTTAAAAATCCTATTTCTATTTGAAATCTATCATTTGTGCCGTCCTATTGTGTGGCTTAATGAATAAAGCGGTTAAATGCGGCCGTATCTCTTCATCGGCTGTATCTCCTGCACCTACCCATTACATATAACCGGGTTTGGATTATTCGCACATACATTTACACTACATTAACAATGTAAATGTATATATTGGTCATCAGTAGAGATGTACTTAGACAAAAAGACTGACAGACACTGACTTTTTGTTGTTTCCTTCAGTTAGTGGTTGTGAGTTCATAAACTGCTGATTTATAGTGGCTTCATAGTAGTTCTGCAACACAACATGACTTCCCCAGTGTCATTGGTATTCATGGTATACTGATGGAATTGATATACTGCATTTCTCAACACCAGAATTGCCTTGTCTATCGTATCGCAGCCCATTTTTCCCAGCATATATGCACCTATAGGTGTCCTGTGCAGGATTGGAGGTGACCTGTTTTACACTGAGTATCAGTGTTTCTTTATGACTGAGCTGAGGCCACTGTGTGTGTATGGCATTGGTTGTTGACTTAACTGCATGCTGCTTGCTCATCTGACCATCACAGTGCTTTCAGCTAGCCTGCTAGCCTCTTGACCTTTTTATTGTGACCCGTTTGTGTGTGTCCTAAACACACACAGGAACTCATGAGCAGTATTCACAACAGAGCCTCAACCCAAACCATTATTAAAAAATACTTTAGTGGGTATAGTTAGAGACATTTGTGTCTACATGATATTCTAACCATATTGTAATTGATCTGTTTCCCTTCCTGCCACATTCATTTCAGAGCTAACAAGAGCCCAGCTGAAGTGTAGGGCGGCGTGGCAGTGTGTTGGGGAGGATTACTTGTGGTTAGCAGGCCTGTTCACACATTAGCAGCACACGCATACACAATTCTGGTGAATAGACAGAACATGGTATAATCTTAACAGAGACTGATTTGTTTTTAGTTGGACTGTAAATGCCAGATAGACCAAATTTCTTATACCGCTATTTTAGGCATAATTTGGTTCTTTATTTCAAACGAGCTGTCACCAAACCTCAATGGATGTGGACAAGATTTGCATAATATAACAGCTTTAAGAGCTTCAGGAAAAGCACACCTTCATCAATATACAACTAGACGTCTTTCTCAAACATTAAGCCCAAAACCAAGAGAAAATGCTAATGTTGTCCCATTTCCCTAGGAGAATCCTCAATAAACGTCTGTTTTTAACGGCACACAAATACAGAGTTCCCTCTTGACACAATAGTTTTGATCAGTTTCCTACTTCTGACTACAAAAAAATGGAAAGGAGTCTATGCTTTATTAAATAAAATATCACTAAAATGACTTTGACTGTAGAATAAGTAAACTGAAATAAACCTCACTGATCAGGCTGTAGATTAAACAAACAAATAAATAAATAAACCCTGTGGATGTTTTGTCTCATCTGTCTCAATTTCACATTGATACAGTGAAATAGGTCAGTGGTACTGTATCTTTTCTTGTGTCAAGACTCTACTGAGTGCCATATTATGTAGAAGACAAAAGATTTGTTGTATAATGTGTCATATGAGGATGGTGTGTGTTGCCTTTTTAACAATAGGTTTTGTCGGTTTGTTTTTAAGCAAGTTTTGCAGCACTTAACCCAGAGCTGCCCTGTACAGACTGATGCTTCCTGGGTTGCTGTGTGATATCATCTGTGTGTTGCTTTTTTCTTTTTTGGAGGGGTCCTGGATTACCTTCTGCTTTGGATGGTACAACAGAAATGCATCACTATAACTGAAACAGTGTATTGCACTGCATAACATTCGTTAGAGTTGGATTAATGGTTGTTAGTACATTTTTTTATATACCATGAGTAGTGGCAGAACATGGCTGCAATAATGGATGATGGCTAATATTAGACTTCTCGTGTGTTCCGAGGGAAAATAATGGCTCAAAAAATACACTTGCTCCCACCTAGATTTTTCTACAGTTTCATGTTCGTTTCCAAGTTTATTAATTATCTCAGTGATGATATTCAGTGTTTTGTATTTATTTCGGAATTTAGATGTTCACTTTTCTGATGAGTGTGAGGCCTCAGACTAACTCATATGCTTGTAAACACTAAAGTGTGATGTTGCATCCAAACTTCCAGCCTCTACAGAATGGTTTTGTATTCAGTAGAGGTTTTTGCGCAGTTTGGAAATGCTTGTGATTACTTTAGTCCAATTGGACACTGTTTCTTGTTCAGTTTTAGCCTCTATAAAGTAATCTTTTTATGATTTATTTTATATTGACTATTGAGTCAAATGTTGCTGTCGAATGAAGTCAAATAACATGAGGGTATTTGTTAATACTAAAAGTGAAGCAGTGTCTCTCAGGTGTGATTCGAATCTCAACTTTACACATCATATCAGTAGATCAGTCGTCTGTAAACTTTCCTGGAGCTCACATTACAACAGTCCATTTACTGAGCTGGCAGCCTCCGGCTCTCTAACAGCTTCACAGTGTCGTATTTACAGGCTTCCAATTAAGACTGGGTTAATGGGTTCCTATCCATCAGGTTAGCCAAAATCTTTTTCACTTCTGTCAGGAAAGCATGTGGAGAAGTGTGTAGGTGTCTGAATTATCAGAGGATCAAGTACAACTATTTAGGGATGTGATTTATTTTGCAGCAGCCGCTATATTCAGCCTCTTTAAATGATTTCATCAGTATAATTTTTCCAGCACAGATTTTTTTTTTTTTAATAAATTAATATTTGATCATTAATTATGATCTTTATTTTTAATGAGTTCATCTAATCTTTCTTGTTGCTTCTTTTCCAGATTATGTGTACTTTGAGAACTCCTCCAGCAACCCCTACCTGATCCGGAGAATAGAAGAGCTCAACAAGGTTAGTTTTCTTTGTCTTTTCATTTATTTATTTATTTATTTCATGGAGCGTTGAACAGTCTGGTGGTCAAATGATAAGATTTCCCAGCACACTTATCCTTGAAATGGCATTGACCGTATATTGTAACTTGTTTTACCTCATTTGTATCATCGAGCTCCACTGTTACCCAAAAACAATTAAAAACAAAAATGGAATGGAAGTCCAGGTTGACCAAAAAGTCTTCAAACGTTTTTTTTTTTTTAACCATCCTTAGAGAGCTGTTAAAATCTTATGTTTTAAAAGGGGAGTGGACTGTCTGTGTGCATCAGGTGTCACACAAAATCCAGATAGAGCTGACTGCTACATTATGTATTTTTGGTCAAGGAAGAGACTACAAAAAACAGCAAGTTAATAGGGCCAATACTTTAGGAGATATTAGTAATTTTGGAATAAAATAGCCTCATAATCATGTTGCTATTCCCATGACAGTTGGCGAGAAGGGCAGCATCATGCTGCATGATGGGAAATTAAATTAAAAACAGGACTTGACTTGGTCAAGAGATTGGGCTGATCTGGCCTGGTTCTTTCAGTGGGAGACTAAAGGCCTCACAGAGTTGGGCATTACTGTAAGTGTACTATGAGCAGCAATGACTCCGTGCACTGTCCACAGACATTTGAGGTTTATTTGATAGTTGAGCATACCAATTTCCTACTTTTCTCGTGACAATTTCCTACATTTACATCATCCTACATTGTGTGGCACCAAGTACACATTTGTGGAGTCTGTGCGGCCATAAAAATTGAGCTTTGCACAGGTGTGTCCAGTGGACATCTCCTTTGAGTCTGCCTCAAGTACGTGCAGAGTCAAGTACACCGGACTCTGTGGGGGCCTTAAGGCTCCCAGTACAATAGACTGCTCAATCGGAAGTCTTCATGTCAACCTGTTTTTAAATGTTAAATTGGTTCACTCAACTGTGAAACCTCAGACATGCACCAACAGTGCACACAGAGTCCGCACCACTCACTGTATGTACACAGTACTTCCAACTCTGTGGGAGCCTGGGATTAGTAAAGTGTATATAAGTTTCACTTTCACTTTGTGTAGTCTGCCTGCACTCATTGTGAGGTACATACGGCACAGAACACATCCATGTACAATCCCTGGATGGACCTGTCCATAGATGCACTATGGCAAGAGTGGTGGACATATGGCCCATGGGCCAAAACTGGGCCGCCAAATGTTCTAATTTGGCCCACCATGTGCATTTGGAAAGTGCAAAAATTATACTAAAGTTATTAAGAGTCAAAGTTGTTGTTATTGTGTTAGATCAGGTTCCACATTCAGCCCAATTGTGATCTCAAGTAAAATAATAGTATAATAACCTATAAATAAGGACTCCAAATTTAAATAAATATTTTATAGTAAAAAGTATCAGATCAGTATTTGATTGGTATCTTCAAAGCAAATCACAAAAAAAATCAGATTGGAAGCAAAAAAAAATCCACTTTGGAACATCACTAGTTAAAATCACACATAAGATGAAATTTTATATATATA
>JAPSES010000102.1:7579809-7608818 GCA_029822895.1 Maxillicosta whitleyi
TATGTATGTATGTATGTATGTATATGTGATATAATGTCTTCGCACCAGAGACAATTAATTTGTCTTTTGTTTTTGCACATTGGTAATACATTTCATTCAGCAACAGATTTTGACGGCTAAAAGAGGTATGAATCTTTGCACCAAGGTCGACACCAAGTCATTTGGCAACAAAACACAATCAGCCAGTCAGGATGCTTGTTGCAGGGTCACATAGATATAGTCCACGTGACAGATGGTCTGGTTGTTCTGATTTTTCTCAACTACAGCTACATAATAAAACTATAAAAAGCCCAGTCAGGAGTAAAGTGATAAGTGCAGAAGGACCTGTGAGCTGTAAAATCCACCGTTGTTACAGCTCAGCTCAACAATTTGGGAATAAACACTTGTTCTCACCTTGTCACAGTATGATGGTCACAAAATGTTGCATTTTTCTTTTTTCATTTGACAATTAGCAGGTTGTTGTTTTTAGTGTAATTTCATCACATGTGTTGTGAATTCAGGGGGTTTGTTTTGCCTTTGGCTGTATTACGTGGCAAATTTTCTTTTTTACTAATTTATGGCACTTGTGTAGAGATGTCGACTTATCCCAGTTCAAAGTGTGGGCTCGGCTTTTTCCTTTGCAGGAGAGGTAGTAATATCTGTTAAAGGACAAATTGTAGACAACAAAAGCATTTGTTCTGGACATAACTGTGAGTTACAACAAAAGGAAGATGGGAACAAATCATTCACAATCTCAGTCGGATACAGTATTTTATTGTCATCTTACAGTGAAAACCTGACCACCTCCACAGTTACTAGCAGGTATCCTGTGTATTTGCAGTGTTTCCCTCAGTCTTCCCTGCACGCTAGCCTTTTGGTTATGGATACTGTAATGACAGGCTTCTGTACAGGGGCCACTTATATAACAGTGGCAGTAGCAGCAGCGTATGACACAGGCTTGTTTCCCAGTCAAAGGATTAAACTCATTTATGTAACACTCTTACATTGAAGGGCTTGTGCTGAGCACCAGGAGGACCGCATCGTCCAGAGTGCTAATAGGTGCTGAGCTGAATGAATGGATAGTAAGAGAGAGAATATGAGTCACTGTAGAGCTCTGGGGCTGGAAGCTGGAGGTGGAGTGTGGATGGAGGAGAGCTCGGTCTGTGTGCCCTTTGATTGAATCCACAGAAAATCAAAAGACATAGCATCCTCAACACCTCAAGTACTGTTTTGACTCTTGATGATATGAAAGATTTCTAAACCAACAGAAAAAGAAAAATGTGATTTTAACTGGTGAGAAGTTTAAAGTTTAAAACAAAACGTTCTTCTTTTCATGAATGGGATAATTAGCAGTTATCCTTTGGTGATGTAGGATTCTCCTGACCCCTAGTTAGTCTTTTCATTCTGCATTTATTAAGTTAGTTAAAATATTCTCCAAATCTTCCTGTGTGAATATGTCCTGTGTTTGCAGTTGACCCCGTGGACTTTGAAAATTCAAACCAAGCTTCAGGTTTTTTTTAACTATATTTTTATTGTATGCATTTCATCCACTTTGCTTGCAATTTGCTTGCTTTCATACTGCAATTTAAATAAGAGACTAATGTGTCTTGCCAGCTGTTGGTGTCACCTCACAGGCGGGAAGGTTTCACACCTTCAAATTTGGATTGAATCATTCTGGAAAGTTCAATAGTTTGCACTCTGTGAGGGAGTATTGAAAGTGCCTCAGCTGCTGACCAACGCAATGGAGCTGCCTTTCTGAGAGCTGGCCTTATATTTATGAATAAAACTGCATGTGTGGCCTCAAAGATCTAAATGTATGAAGGTTACACTAGAACCATAAACTTAATTTTTTTTAAGGTGGCTGATTCTGATTATTTCACGTTTATTCACGATTATTTTACATATTGCATTTTGGCTCCTTCTCAGAAATGAGATGATGATATTATGTGCTGATTAATGTTATTAAGTAGAAAACATTCTTTTCCATTTATAACCCTTTTAGCAAAGCCCATGTTTTAATTGCATGTGCATATTTTTCAGATGAATTATTTATATAAAATAAGGTCGCTGCAAGCAGACATGATTAAATCACTCTTATCATTATTATTAAATTGTGTATCAAGTGTTTTATCAAATGCAAAAAATGTATCTACTTTGTATCTGTATATCAGCCAACAGACACCAAGCTCTATGAATATTCCACATCAGCTGTTCATAAACCCATATCAGTCCACCACTACATCCACATTTCTGAACTCATAGAGCAGACAGACTCACTACACACTTCCACCATTACCATGTGCTCATGAATGGGGTACAAGACATTAAACAGCTCTACTAAACATAGCAAATTATTGAAGGAAATCAATCAAATTCTGAAAATAAAAAGGCTTGATTTGCAAGTTTTTTTTTTTAATGCGCATTCATTCACCAATTAATAGCAGTTCCTCTTCTCTTTTTCCTTTTTTGGCCACCATGTTAAAATGTGCTTCACAGCCCAGCACTGCTCCTGCAGGCTTGAAGTGTCTCCCTTTTTGGTGTATGCAAAACAAGGACAGACTGTGTGACCTAAGACATGACACACAGTCTGCTTTTAGTGATGGCACACTGCTCCAGTGATGTACAGGTGGCACTGATGCTCTGATGCACTAACAAGAAACCAAAGAAGAAGAATGCAAAATGGTACACATCCATAGTGCAGTCGTAGAAGTGCGTAGATAATTTCCTTTGCTTGCACTTTATTAGGCCTTCAGGATACTCAGTGTGTTGAGTGTAAGCATAAGTTCTGTTACAACAGAGCTCCACAGGGTGCTTTTCTTTACCAGGTGAATTTCCTCAGTCTAAAAATAGAAACTGTGATGCGCTGTGTTTTGTAGTGCAGATGTCATTATTCCACAAACGTGCCGCCACTTTGTTTTGCACAGCGTTACACCACCCAACAACTAACTGAAACTATTCTCTGAACATTTATCTGTTCCCCAGTTTCATAACAGGGTTTTTTTTTTTTTTTGTTGAACATGATGCTAATGTGACTGCTCCTCAAGGCAACGAAAGCTGTTGCTGTTTCACATGAAGAACCCGACAATAGCAGAAAAGTGAGAAACGGCGCTAACGTCAGAAAGTGGGCTAATAAGTGTCAGTTAAAACACAGCAAAGCAGCCTTTAGTACATCCACTGAGCCGTTTTCTACTCTGATGACCCGAAAAGGCAGATGGACAGCAGTGTCGGCTACCTGTGAAGGGTCAGATATGCTCTGAAATAAACAGACATGAGGTTGTGTTGATCGCAGACTGTCGGATCTTAAGCAGATGGCAGACATGGGCAGTGGATTCAGATAAGTGTCATGCTGACTATCAGGGCCAACCAAACACAGGAGGGAACTGATTTTAAGATGGGAGGGAGAGTCAAAAAGTTATCAGACAAACAATGTAAAAAGTTTATTTAGCAAAATAACACGATTAATTTCCTACATAAGCCTCATTAGAGTCTAAAGACCTTTGTTTCCATCAGTAGATTTCTTCTTTGTAGAAATGCTGGGGGGTGGGGGGCCAGACATCCATGCATGCACATTTATCCACTCCCATTTATATTCTGCAAAGGAACTACAGTTTAATGAGATTTGTTTCTAAATAGATTATTTGCTAGTCTCGCCCCTTATCTGGGTACTGAACTTCACCAGTTTTATTATCAGTATTGCTTTCTTACCAGAAGATTAACTCTCCTCAGTATCATTGCATGCAAATGACTTGTATGTTCACATACAACTTGAAGATGGGTTTATTTTTTATTATCTTAACCTGCTTTGAGTATAGAAAAATGCGCATCACCTGAAAATAAAAATAAAAGACGGTAGTGTAAAGAGGCATTCTGATTTGTATTGTAAATGTGTAATACTGTGATACCATGAAACTGACATTTTCTGAGATGGTCATCGTACTGTAAATGTCTGTTATTGTTGCAAACGTACACAAATGTGAAGATTTGGTGTTTTGTTTTGTTGCTAAGTTGTTCCATTTTCCTATTACAGACTGCCAACGGCAATGTGGAGGCCAAGGTGGTGTGTCTGTTCAGGAGGCGAGACATCTCAGGCAACCTTAACACTCTGGCTGACAGCAATGCAAGTGAGTAGCAGTCACAGCCCCAACCCCCACCCCCCACCCCAATCAGCCCCACTCTTCTTTTCCCCTCTACAGGCTGAGAGAAGGCATGATATGGCTGGCTGCCTTTAATGAACCTGCTGCTCATTGTGTTTCACATAAAAAGCTCCCAGCAGCTCTTCAGCTTTTATGTTGTAAATAGCACCAAGGCCTGCTTCAGGGGGAAATAAAGAGCATCTTTTTTGTCTAAGACTCGGTGATGAATGCTAGTTTGAAAAATAATTATATAATAAGACAAGTATGTTTGTTCATTATTAACACATTTAATGAGTAATTCATGTAATAGCTGTGATTCCAGGTCAAATGGAGCAGTGTACCTGCGTCTTTAATCAGGGCGCGTCAGATTATAAGATGATTTATTCATAAGAAATGTATCAGATATTTTAAATGAAAAAGCCTCCTTAATTTGATAAGCATCCTCGTTACAGTAGCATAATCTGTTTACTGTTGTTGTCAGCATGTGTTTTTTAAATTGTGCATGCACTGTGATTACATGGCTACATGTTATGTATCTTACAGATGAACTACATGATTTTAGAGATTAACGACTGAACATTCTTTGAGCTGTCTCCACAGGTTATACGTGTTTTTAAAACTTGTACTGAAATTCTTAAACTCTCAAAGATTAATAAGTCTAGCAATTTAGCAGGTCAGCAACACAGTTTGCTTTGAGTCGCAGGTGGCAGAAAGGGGAAAACAAACCTCACACTCTTCTTTTAGTGAAGACCAAAGAGTGGGCCTTACCTTTGGGTAACAAAAGATAACAGGTTTGGAATCAAGCTGATTGGTTTCACAAAGGTGGTTATCAACTTTTACTGTCAACACAAGGGGGCAGGCTCCAGTGATGAGCTAATTTAAAGGAGTGATGTTTTGCTTTTTACAGTGGAATTGTACATTTTCCAACATTTCCCTGTGGGCTACATAAACTATAAATGTTATTGTTGGGTCTGAATTCTTCACTAATTCAACTCCACAGGTCCATCTTCAACCCTGCTTTTGACTAAAGTCACCAGAAAGTAATTTGGAGCGCTGGCCCTTTAAATGCAAATGAGCCACTTCATGCCCCACCTCCTCCAGGTTGTTGGCTGTTGGTTGTCGCTGCTGCTAACAAACAGTTATGTCATACTCTCAGAAATGTTCATCGGAAGCCTTGACCTCGTATGTGTGAATGTCGTCGCAGAAATATTTATAGACGTAACAATTAAAAACGATTTAAAACAGGTTATACAAAACCACTTGATTTTTGCCAAAATGAATATAAATATAGTTTTGCACCACCTGGAGGGTTCAAATTCAAACTACACATTATATAGTACTTTTTCGGACACTCAGAGACACTTAAAAAATGACCCCTTTAAGTGGAGGTGATAGAGTTAAAGATGATCACTCACCCGTCACACATATGGGCGGGTCAAGAACTTAATATCCTTTACAAGGAGAACAAACTATAACTTTTAACAGAAATGAGAATTAAAGGCTAAAAGCAGCTTCAGCAAAAGTTAGGAATGAAAGTTGATAAACTGTATGCTGTAAGAATGTGGAAGTTAAGATCAATATAGGTGCATTTCTGCACAAAAGTCACAATCCTTGGTTGTGAAATGTTGATCATTGTCTTTTTCTCTTCAAATGGATGCAAACGCCCATAGCTTTTTTGAAGGATGCGAAATACATCTAATAACATTTCATGGTTGAACACTTGGCCAAATAATTATTTGATAAATGCTTAAGATGAAAAGGTAGAAGAAAGAAAATTTGGCTCTTTGTATCTGAAGCAGGTGATAGGAACCCAGCGTACTGAGTAAAAATGCAAATGACACAGAAGACAACAAGCGACACTAATTTTCATCAAAAACCCATCTCAGAGTTGGATAAATTACACTGGTCTCTGTGTGCAGCTACCTCTGAAACAAAAGCTCAGGGACTATCTACAAAGTGGGACACTGAAACAAAATGAATCATCATTTAAAAAAAAAAAAAATACAGGCATTAAAAATGAAGACATCTTCCCCAAATACAACTGTTGTATAATAACTAGTACAATAAGCATTGACTATTCTTCCATTTGGGCACACGTCCAAATTGCTGTTGTATAAGTAATAGGAGACTGTGGATGTGGGAAATAATTAGGTGACCGTACACCATATGAGATTAAATTCAATCAAATGTGTTGTAAACATTTTGTCCCTTTCCCCATGAATTAACCAAATGGTGGAAACGCGTCATGAGGAAATGATAAAATGAACACCTGTGAAGAGGGGGTTTCTTCTTTGTCAGTAATACTGTCAGTGGTCCTGTACATTTGTAATACTGTACAGGATTCATTAAACAAAAAAACAACTCTGTATATAGTCTGCAGTCTGTACATAACTGTACATTTAAAGGTGACGTCTGAGATGTTGGTAAAACAGCTGGAGCAGGCTACATGTTGAAAAGACTCAATTAAAAAGTCCCGACCCCTTTCTTCAGACTCCCTCCTGAAGCCACGCCTCCAGACTGTTGGAACGCGCAATGCTTGTTTCCGAAGTTTAATGTTCACAAGTGCTGTGCAGCATCAATACGCTAACCTTTGCTAACTTTTTCTCAGGGCTCATTCACAAGTTAAAAAATACTTGACATCATAATAAACCTAAACAATAAATATGATTATTGTTTCATGTTATATTTATCAGTATATGAGATTAGTAGTTGAACTTTTCATTCGTTATTTTGAAACGTGTTCCAAGTCATCTCGGACTAGTAAGAACAGTTGATTGTTGGCAGCCCACTAAAGTTTGCTTTATCCTCTAACAGGTGGGATACTTGTTAAAATTACAACATAATGCCGGAAACCAATGAATATTCTAAAAAAAAAAAAAAATCATAAAGACATAATGTTCTCTTACCTATCCAGTATAAATAAGACCACCAGGGCATCCCTTTGCAGCCTTTTCCAGTCCTTCAGTTGACAGCACCTCTCATATGCCACACTAAAGCCTTTTTCTTGGCAGTAACCTTCCTTCTCTAACACAGTTTTGCATTTATGACCCGTTGTTGCCACATTTCCAAGTGTCCACCTATTTTAACTTTGTATGCTAGCTAATATAGCTATCCAAACTCTGGCTCAGTTTCCTAGGTAGGAGCTCCAAGCTTCCTAAGGTTGTGCGATTTGAGCCTGAATAGGGGTGCGCGCAGAGGTGGAAAGGGGCGTGGACAAATGGCAGTTGACTTTGATAGACATATCACTGTTCAATCATTTCGAGTGGGTACTCAAAATGATTGGATGGTGTTTTTTCAGGCCTGTCCATCCCACAGGTGATTAAAACTCTTCATTTTTGTGTTAGAGCATTTAATTAATTGGTTGCAATCAGGGTGTGAAAGGGATTTTTAGCAATATAGTAAAAAAATGCTCCAGGCAAACATGTCAGACCCCACATTTAATATGTACAATCAATGGCACATCAAAATTCAGCTTTAAAAACTGACAAAAAGGGGAGTTCCTTCTAATTGCAGCATCCTGGTTAGTTTCCTTTAGTGTCACAGTAATCTTGTGTATCTATACATCCATGATTCCATGGTTGGAGAACCAGCAGGAAGTGCTTACTAATTGTTAATTCAGCATAGTTTTGCTAAAATTGATTCGCTAAAATTAAAAACAAAAAGGACTGAATCATGCTTTCAGTATAGTTCCTCTTTGCATCAGTTGTGATTGTAACTCAAAAAGATGTAAGACAAAGAAAAGAATAGAGCTCCTCCTCTCATATTCATGTTTGATAAAGGCGATTAGTAATGATTCAGAACGTAATTTTCAACCCTGTCTCTGTAGAGCAGGCTCCGCCCCCTGCACCCCACCCTGATCAGCATATGAGCCCAGCCTCCGTTTGTATGATCAGAGCTGAGGAGGAGGGAGGGGGGGTGGAGGGGATGGTGTGGCATGGTGCTAATGGCATGCAGACTACTGAAGCCTGATCAGTCACTCATATCCCCCTCCCCGACACCAACCAGCCCCGCCCCACCCCCCCTCCTCCGGGGGCTGCAGTGCTCCAGACAAAGACATTTGCACACACACATACACCTCAAAATGGATGCATTAATGCTGCGCTCAGCACCACACGCAGGCACTGGTGTCTGCTCACTGGTCATGTGTGGACCAGACTAAGATCTGAACAACCATTTGATCATTCACTTTCACTTCCTCCTTACATTCAATATGCTCCGAACAAACAATCGGTCCCCATCAAAGACTCAGTGTCACCTGTAAACCAGGGCTTCTGTATGGAGCTGGTCATTGAAAATGGAGTAGCCACCTGCAGCTGCATGTATAGAACACATTTAATGGTAAATGGACTGCACTTATATAGCACTATATCTACACTTTGGTACTCAAAGCGCTTTACAAAGCCTCACATTCACCCATACCAGTAGGCGGCTACTATACTAATGAACCATGCAAGGTACTACCATGCCAGACCCTACTGGGAGCAATTTAGGGTTCAGTGTCTTGCTCAAGGACACTTCAACATGTGGACAGTGGGAGCCAGGATTTGAATGGCCAACCCTTTGGCCATTGGACAACCTGCTCTACCAACTGAGCCACAGCCGCCAATGGTGTATTATGGGAAATATTTTTGACAATTTTTTAATGTTATTCACACCCATGGAGCTATTGGAGTGAAACACTTAAGTAACTAATGTAGTCTTGACTGACTTTGTGTTATAGTATAACTGATAGCGGAATCAAGTTATATAACAGACAGCTACATATTTTCAGAACTTTCCACGTAGTCTTGTGATTTTACTTACTTTCTCAAAACCTTCTCCTTTTTCCTCAAGTAGATTCACACAACATTAGTGTCATCCAATATATTTGACCTGGTTGACTGATATTGGCCAATAAATAATACAATGACATTTCACACATGGTAGTGGCCTCTGTCTGCTCTCTTATACTCATAGCAGTACTGTTGTGTCTGGATTGAGTGTGTAGGAGGTTCTGGGTTGGAAGCAAGTTGTAACATTCCAAGTGCAGTCAGTTTCTTGGTTTATAGTGATGTCCATTAGAACTTATAAGTGTGCATGCTCCGCTCATTGTTGACAAATGACTTCGGGGAAAGAAAGAAATCCAGGTCACCACCACAGACAAAATCCTTGTCTGATTTTTGTGTTCATGATGAGACATTCTCAACTCTGAACCATATTTGCTTGTGCATTATTTGGTGTGTTTTCATGTATTTTGCTCTTGGTTTTAGCCAACCATGAAAAACCCAAGATCAAACCGAAACAGGTAACAGCCATCGCTCGTCCTTTGGCGGCCTGTCCTCACTGTCCAACTGAATCTGAAAGGAACATGTGAATGCAAAAGTTTTTCAGAAAGTCTAAATAGTTAAATGTAATCATTTTGGTTCTGCTTTGGTTAGCACTGACAACTGGGCATCACAACCACAATATGTCACTTATTGAAGCCACCGTGTTCTTTCCTGTGGACCAGCCAGACTGTTTTGGCAGTGAATGATTGTACAGCAATTAGTCGCATATTTTTATTTCGTCAGTGAAGTTATTAAAAACGAATATTTCCTGAAGGTGATGGCTGCTGTTTTTAGGTGGGTGGTCTTTCTAGCACTACATCCAGACAGCAAGTCTTAATGTACAATTCATAATACACATTAAATATGACTTCTGTCAGTTTGGAGTATGAACTGAATGCGACCCTGAAGTGACCCACATTCACAAAAGAGGTCCTGATGTAATACATGACTACTCAAGCATGCACTGTGTTTACGGAAGTAAATATTCAGGCATGTCATCTCTTCTATGTGTGTATGTGTTGTGGCTGTTGTTGGTTTTCCCACCCCTTCTCCTGCTGGGATGTAGAATTGTGACGTTTGTCACATTTCAATTGCGTAAAGGGCTCATAAATGCAACCTGGCCATTCACACTGATGTCACATTGCAAAATATCTGAAAATTATTGAATTTAGGACCACATGTGAAAGTAACCTGGGTCGGATTTGGAAAAACTCTGATTTGTACTGTTAAAACTGCCTTTAATAGATTGGATACAGGTCACAAATGGGCAAAAAACAATCGGATTCGGCCAACATTTACTTGCAGTCTGAACGTAGCCTTGTGCCATGTTTCCACTGTGTGGTACCAGCTCGACTCGACTTGATTCAGCCTTTTTGTATTTCCCTTATGAAAAAGAACCTGGAATCTGGTACCCAATACTATTTTTTTAGTACTTGGTTATCAAACATGGCAACTTCTGTAACTACAATGTTTTAGTTTCACTTTTCCATAGCAGATGGATGCAATATTGCATCGTTTATTGTAAGGTGGAGTCTATAAACCACATGTACAACACATTGTCTATGTTGATATTAAGGGTTTTATCATCACAGTGCAGCATTTTGGGAGCTACCTGCTCTTGTCAGAAACCTCTCCATGCTCTACTAATGGAGTAGAATGCCTATGCATCAAGATTTGTTTCTGCTTCCATGGCCAAGAATGAAATTACTTCAGAATTCAGCAACTCAGGAGCAATAATTAATCGCTTGTATGCACAAATTATTAATTTAACAACACGACTCATTACCAGGCTCCAGTCTTCTCAGGATACTTCCAAATAAAGACCTCTCACTGTCCCCCTTTTCTGTTTCACCCTAATGTGTATTTTTTTTTCTGTTCATTCAGCTTAGTACAGGTTTCAAAGTCCATTCTCCTCCATAGTTGACACACAGTGATGTTTGTGTCCCAGTCCTGTTGAGCTCGGCTCAGTTCGGCATGTTGTAATGAAGACGTACAGGATCTTTCAGCTTTTTTTTTTTCTCCCCCTAAACCTCTCTTTATCTGCCACAGTTTTTAAATCCCTGTTCCTTCGTCTTACACATACACACATTGATTCTTTGTGCACAACAAAAGGCCCTTGATCAATCCCTGAGGGCCACAGAACTCAACGGGTTAATTCTGACTTGCCTTGTGTCTTTGTCAGAGTGAAGAAAGTGTGTGCATGTGTGTGCGTGTGTGTGTGTTTGTGTGTGTGTGTGCGTGCGTGCGTTCATGCGTGTGTGTGTTGCTGTATGTGCTTTAAGTGCCCATCGCTCCTTCTGTGTATTTGTGGTTTCTTCTTTTGTGTGTGTGTGTGAGTGTGTGTGTGTGTGTGTGTGTGTGTGTGTGTGTGTGGAGAGAGTTGTGGGGATACATGTTTGGGGGGGGGATGGGCGCCTCAGGTTTGGTACACAGGGTTTCCTACTTTGTCTGGCAGGGACTAGCCGGACAGGAGGAGGAGGAGGAGGGGGGGTTGAGAGGTTAACAGAAAAGGGGTGTGGCTTAAGGTACCGTCCCTCTCGCTTGCTATCTCTCCATGCCGCTCGCTCGCTCTCTCTCCACCTTGCCCTCACTGACAGGGTTTCCTGTGGCTGAGTGCAGGGGCGGAGTCCACGGAGATGGAGCGATATAGTCCCTCCCCTCCAGCAACAAATTACTCACCCGCCTGAAATTAGGAATGCGCAATCTAGTGGCCGAACACACACACTTGCATTCACACACTGCAGTTTATAGCTACATTTTTTTACCCTTTGCATTTCAAATGACAGGAAGTGTGTTTGACTGTGTGTCACGTGGGTTTGCTAAAGTAAGCGGCCACATTGTTTTATATTAAGTACCTTATTCACTGTGTCTGAGCAAGTGCAGCTTAAATGAAAACCTTCCCAACAGAGGACTTAACTCCTACATCTAAACTGATTTCCTCTGAACTTTGAACTCTTCACAAAGGTCTAACAAAACACCGACTGAGGCCAGTGGCCAAAAACAGTACAAGACCATTACATACGACTAGATCTACTGTCTAACTCATAAAATCCACTATAAAGTCTACAACACCGTCGCTAAAGTGTGCACCTACTGACACTGAGTTAAAGTAGCCTAGTGCATTTAAAAGTATCAACAACAGACTCTGGATGTGATAAATGCAATTATAATACTTATATTATCAATGTAAATACAGAGTAGATCCAATGGAGAGCTTCATTATCTGCATACATACACTGAGACCACATAGAAGCTAACATCCAGTCCAAAAGTGCATATAATGTATACATAAAATGCTATAGATAAATACAGATTATGTATATACAAGTATCTTATTGAATATATTTACACTGTGGAGGTTGTGTGTTCCTTTGTCTAAATAGAAGTCATTAGTTAGTAGTTCTGAGGTCATTTTCATTCATCTATTTAATTTTTTGGTTAATCTGGGTGAAAGTCCATGTTTCTGATGTTACGTGATCTTTTTTTATGCTGCGCTTGGTCTTACATGTTCGCAAATTGTAGCTTAACCTTTCTCACTTCTCATTCACTCAACTGTTTTAAACCTACCTCTCCATGCTTGAATATTTTTTTTCCTGTACTGTGTCTTAAATTTAATGAAAAATTGTCTGTTTCAGGCCTTTGGAAACTAAAAGAAATAGAGAGAAATTGAAAATGCAAAATAATTATTAATACAGTCGACATACAGACATAATTTCCCACGTTTATCAGTTAACTGTAATGTAGTTATTCTTTGCCTTAGTAAGTAATTGTTGTTTGTGACTGTTTATTGTGTGTGGATTAAACTCATAGATATGTTTTTTTGAGACAATGTGGCAACTTGTGTAACATCAGAAAACACACATACTGTGTGGATTCATGTATAACACATTCATAGTGGAGTTTGAAGGCTATGCAAATGGTTAAACAACTATATGTTATCGTGTTGGTAGTTATTTCCAGAGAACAATCAGGAAACTACACCTGCCAGTGCTGCCGCTCCTGAATGAGAGTAACGTGGTACACTTAAGAGTCCTTATGAACTGTTCAAAGAGTGGAAGCTCAGTGCATACAACTGCTTATAAACCTGTTAATGACAATAAACGGTGAAGTTACATGTGGCTCTTATCAGCTCTGTGCTCCTCTTTTACCTCTCTCTCTCTCTGGTCACATTTCACATGTCTGATTCGTCAGGACATTTTTTCCGCCCCACATCCATGTCGAGTGGAAACTAATGTTGATGCATTTGTGTTTTTCAGGAGAGTTTGAGGAGGAGTCGAAGCAGCCAAGTCTGTCTGAACAACAGAAACACCAGCTCAAACATAGAGAACTCTTCCTCTCTCGACAGTTTGAATCTCTACCTGCTACACACATACGGTAACCCCCCCCCCCCTACACACACACACACACACACACACAACTGACGCAGCAGCTGTTCAGGCTGAACCCTGACACCTACAGTGCACAGTTAGGGCTTAACTGCTGCTCACTGCTCACGCATTAAGACAGCGACATGTGCTGTCCCATTACCAGCACTTCATCTTCTTTTTTTTTTTTTTTTTTTTTTTTAAATCATCTATAGGGTTAAAAAATGAAAGGAATATAACTTGCTTAAAACTGTATTTTACTCTGGGCTTTTGTTTTTGGTTTACTGTTATGTAATGGGATTGTTGAACAACTAGACATTTACACATGAAAAATAATTAGATAAAGCATTATTTAAAAATAACCCTTAGTGACATAATTGTCATTTCAGGCAAATTGCTACTGATGCATTCTGCTATTTGTTTTTTTGTTTGTTTTTGTACATTGTCCCTGACAGTCACCTCTAGGGACATACATTGTTGTAGATTTAGCTACTCACTTACTTTTACGTCTGCAGCTCCAGAGGAATATAAATACATAAACCAAGTAACAAGCAAATAGTATAGCAAATAATAAAACCTTAAGAACACTTTATTGAAGTACACAAAAAATGGAGTGTTTTTATTGTCATTGATTATAGATCAGCTTCAACTACACAAGAGTAAAAATGCATGCATACTGTTTATAAATGATGAAAGGCATTTTTCATCTCTGTGGTCATTGTGAGGCTGCACAATCCAAACACATTGTATAGAATTCTACTGATGTGACAACAGTCGTTCTTTGACATTGTTCAACTGTTAGTGGCTGTGATTTGTGATCACCTTTTGAGTCCTTGTCTTAGATGGGCTGGTCTCATGTCCCTGTCCTGTCTCCCCAGGGGTAAATGTAACGTCACCCTCCTCAATGAAACAGATGTCCTGGCAGGTTACCTGGAAAAAGAGGTGAGTCCTCTGTTAGTGTTGCCATTTTGAATACAATATGCATGAAGATTGAGTTGTGAAGTTGTGCTGCGTGCTCTGTGCAGGACTGTTTCTTCTACTCGCTGGTGTTCGACCCAGTGCAGAAGACCCTGCTGGCTGACCAGGGCGAGATCCGAGTGGGTTCCAAGTATCAGGCAGAGATCCCTGACAAGCTAGCTGAGGGTGAGTAGCGGCTTGTAACTCGAGTAAGGGTGAAACGGAGACTAAACCCATGATGCAAACATCCACATTCTCAAGTCGCAGTTACATCTTCTTTGTCATGGTTGCCCCTCCCCCACTTCCCTCCTGTTGAGCTCTCCTTACATTACATTACATTACTAATGCCGTGTTTCTACATCGTACTGGCTCGACTCTGCTTGGCTTTTTTGCATTTCCATTATGAAAAAGGACCTGGTACTACTTTTTTCGTACCACTCCGTCGTAGTTCCAGGCAGTTCCAAGCCATACTACACCATGACGTATAACCACTGCAGACCACTGATTGGACAGACAGACTCTGTGACCTGCCGTTTTATAAAAATCCAATGCGGAAGTTGACGATAAATAGCGATACATTAATCCACATGATGACAGAACAAAACTACACCATGGTCGGTTGAGGAAATTCAGTCTTTGGCGGCAGACATAAAAATTTAGACAAGAAAACACTCAACGAGCAAGTTTTCAGCAACTCTGAGCAGACGACATGGAAATAATGAGCCACATCAGGGTATCGAGATGAGCCAGTTCCACTATTTTGGAAACACGGTACAGGAATACCGAGTAGAGCCAGTACCACGTAGTGGAAATGGGGCATAAGGAAACAAAACTGTTATTCGACTACTACTGTGACACAAATCATGGATTTATCATTCATTGAAAGACATTTTATGCATTACACCTATTTCGATATTGTCTCCCAAATGCATGTGTAATCTGTTTTGGGGCATTTGAGACATGTTTTAAAAGAAGTTGTTAATGTGTGGAAGAAAAGTGTTTTATATTTTCCGGTTTAACTCATTTAGCATGATTTATACTAACATTTGTTACAAAGTCACATAGCAAGATTAAAACAAAAATACAATTGAAGTCATCAATAATTATCATTTTATAGTCTAGAAATCACAGTTAAACTGTAATGGTTCAAATGCATAAATAGGTTCATGAATAGATCAAATAAACACCAAGACACAAGACATTGAACTTAAAAGTGTGTCTTTACTCCAGTTTAAAGGCCAGGTTAAAAAGATTTAACCCCTTTAAAAATAATATACATATCTAATACCCAGATGTTTATAATGTAGAGGGTCAAAACAGATGACACTGGTACTTAAAGGAGACACTCATGGGATAAAAAAATCTTTGGATGACTTTAGTAATCTGTCTTGGATGTTATTTCTTCTGTTATATACACACTGATCTTCAGCAAAGTTTAATTTTATTTATTGATTCTGATGTTATTTGTAATTACAAGAACATAATTGATGAAGTTACCTCGGTAATTTTCTTAAGACTTCTTGATCTTCCAATTTCTATTTGAGAAAAATTAGTTTGGAGAACTGTTGAAAAATGCTGAATGCATAGAAAGATTACACACGGTAGGCTTTGTGCTGCACTTCACTCTTTGTGTAAATTCAACCTGTTATATTTTAAGGTGAATCAGACAACCGAATCCAGGAGAAGTTAGAGACCAAGGTGTGGGACCCCAACAATCAGCTCAAAGACCCTCAGATCGACCAGTTCCTGGTGGTGGCAAGGTAACACTCGTCTTCCATCTGTCACCCGCTTGCATCATCACCACCCTTGATCCTGTTACCATGGTGACTTGTCACTTTACCATCAGGGCAACAGCTTTTCTAGATGAATGTCTTCTGTGAGTCTCACGTAGTAGGAAATGCCTTTTTTCATGTTGCATATATAGATCAGCTTATGAAATTATATTTATTGTGTGCACAATACATTAGGATACATTTATTTGTAGTTTTAAAGACAGATGATGGTGCACTACACATATTAGTTGGTGCAAAACACTCTTGAGGTTATATATTTTAGGTTTGCTTTTGGAGGGAATTGTCCAGCAGTCTTTAGACACAACTTCAGCAAACTGCCATCTGGTGGCCAGCTATTGAAAATTTAATAGTTCACACATTATTATAAATCTTTCCCTGTGGTAAATACCAGAGGCATTAAGCTGAGAGTGGATGTTTGTTGCAGAGCTGTGGGGACTTTTGCACGAGCCTTGGACTGCAGCAGCTCGATCCGCCAGCCAAGCCTTCACATGAGCGCCGCTGCAGCTTCCAGAGACATCACACTGGTGAGACTCATCATGTCTGCATATGGAATTGGATTTGGTACATTTGTAGGGCTGAGAAACATGACCACATCCTGTGCATATAGTAATATTACACATTTTCTGGAAATTTGGAGAATAGTTTCTATGATATCTTTGTTTCCTCACTTATTTATCATCTTTTCCGTGGTGTACTTAGTGTATACAAGTAAGAAATAATGCCCACTAATGGAGCTGTTAACTAAACACATTAATAACTGGCAAAAAAGTAGGAATATGAAAATATTCTAAAACTTCAGTTAAGTTGGATAATGATTTTACCATGGTCATTTATCCTTGCAGTGAGTGCAATACTGTATTTGTACTTCTACCTAAGTAAGGGTAATACTTCCTGCACCAGTGCCCACCCACCACCTTCCACTTCCAGTGGAATGACCACTGAGCCACTCTCTTTTCCTTCCCCAGTTCCATGCTATGGATACGCTGCAGAAGAACGGCTATGATCTGGCCAAAGCCATGTCCACCCTGGTGCCTCAGGGCGGTCCAGTGCTCTGCCGTGATGAGATGGAGGAGTGGAGCGCCTCAGAGGCCATGCTGTTTGAGGAGGCCCTGGAGAAATACGGCAAAGACTTCAATGATATCCGCCAGGACTTTGTAAGCTGCTTCTGATCAGTAGAACTGTGCAGTAGTTTTTCTGTCTGTACAGTTTATTTTAAAACATATTTACTTCCTCTTCAGCTCCCCTGGAAGTCTCTAGCCAGTGTGGTTCAGTTCTACTACATGTGGAAGACTACAGACCGCTACATCCAACAGGTAAATGAAGAGCATGAATCTAAATCTGACTACATGTTGATGACAAACCCCCCACAAACTGTCTGTCTCTTTGATAGAAACGACTAAAGGCAGCAGAGGCAGACAGCAAGCTGAAGCAGGTGTACATCCCCACCTAGTGAGTATGGCTGTGAACTGCAACATACAGGACTTCTGTCTTTAGTTACAACTGTTGTTAAGTAAAGTGTCTTTGCTATGTCTGCAGCACCAAACCTAACCCCAATCAGATCATGGTGCCAGGCACTAAGCCCGGTATGAATGGAGCAGCTGGCTTTCAGAAAGGACTCAGCTGTGAGAGCTGCCACAGTAAGTCCACTTTACTTCTCTTCTGACATTGTGATCACAGCAACTGTTGGCTTCTCTGGTGTTCTCACTGACACTGTTACATTTTAGTGAAGTGAAACTTGAGTGAAACCTCTGTTCTACTGTTGTTCAGCTCTGCACGATGCTCTGTTTTCTGCAGAAATCTGAGCACCTTTACAGGGTGCTTGCTTGCACTGGTCTTGTAATTCTTAAAAACTGTGGAATTTTAAAACACTGTTTTCCAGACTTTAAAAAGTCTGGAGTTTTGTATGAAAGGCTTAAAGTATAGACATTTAATTGAGTAGTGCTAATGACAAACATCACAAAACTGCCATAGTGTGCTTGCCAGAGGACTTTTAAAGAGAACTTTGGCCTAGATTTCCATGCTTTATAATCTGATACTAGTTATTTTTCTCTCTGCAAAATTGAGGGCGTTGTGGTCAAAAATTGGGCATTTTGAAAATCATGACCTTGAGTTAGTTAGCCGTCTTAGTTTTCAAGATGGAAGTTGTTCTGAGAATATGCAAATTAGGTGCTTGACCCCTGGTCACTTTAGATGCCATTAACTCAATGTCTTTATATATGCACAAATGAGGTAGGTAATGGATAGAGAATTGAATATCAAATAATTTGACATTAGTTTAACATTGTTACGATGAACAGAAGGGAAGTTATTAACAATATATAAATACATTTAACATAAGTTACTATAGTAAACAGAAGTCACACAACCTAGATTTGTGAAAGTAGGCATACGAGAAGGGACTTGCACAGAGATGTTGCATGTTAACGTTTGGTATGATCAGATGATATTAGAGTGATTTTTGGAATTTCAGAAAACTGAATTTACTGACCCCTCTGATATTTACCCTGGGGCACTAATGAGGGCATGACCCTAAAGATGTCCTGATGCATACCATTGAATGCAGAATGGAAAAATGCACAATTTGGCTTTGGTTTGAAGTTGATTCGATGGAAGTTATTTTGAAATATCCATTTTTGAACTTTGGCCTACTATTAGCAAAAAATTAATCATTCGACTAGAGGATATGGACAATCATTTAGTCATGGTTTGATATCGATAAAGCTTGAAATGGGGCTGCTAGACAGACAGATGGACATAAAAACTGACCAATATGATTGTCCTCCATCTACCAATGAGCTGACTGTACAGACCATCTGTTTATACAGGAACGTGAAATCTGAAAAATGTACAGATGTGCCCCAGTATAATATTCTGTTAGGACTGTAACTGCATGTCTGTAAATATGTTGCTTTACATGAAATGATGCATTTCTTTTTATATTTATCCCTAGTTATGGCAGTCCACACCCATTCAGAGTGTTGAAAGGAACACTCAATTACAAAAAAACCCAAATTCATCGTCTCACTTTAAAGACTTCCAAATCTTTTGATACTGAACACATACTTATTCACAGGGTGGGGGCTGGATCAAAAACACACGCAAAGCAATAGCTATACTAAACAGATCTGTACACCAAGTAATTCTCATTGAAGGATTTTGTTTGCTGTCTAATGTCTCAGGCTGAGGAAGAGTCATGGGATCAGAATGTTACACAGCAAAAGAAAACCCTTCAAAAGCAGCCATTTTCTCCTTTAATTCTTTAAACAGAAACCTAATAACATGATTCCCTCCATGCTTTGTAAAACTGAAATGACCTTCTATGGTGTATAAAGTTGTTTGTACGTGAACAGGCCCATAAAACTAAATGATGTGAATTTCCGTTAATACTTCTCAGCTGTCACCTGTACGTCTCCCAGAATCATGTTCTCTCCGTCTGCACTTTGTGTTAGTGATGCTTACATTGATAGTACTCTATTGTTCTTTAGTAGGACAGACTGAAGTCTCCCTAGTATCAACAAATTAAAAAGAGCCATTTCAGATTTTATCTATGAATCATAACACAGTGAGCGTCTTTCAGTCCGACTGATATCAGCCTCTAACACACTGTTGCTGTCAACAGCTGCTCAGTCTCCTCAGTGGTACGCCTGGGGCCCTCCCAACATGCAGTGCAGATTGTGTGCCTCGTGCTGGATCTACTGGAAGAAGTACGGTGGCCTGAAGACCCCCACTCAGCTAGAGGGTGCTGCTCGAGGAGGCTCTGTAAGTTTCTGTTTTTT
This sequence comes from Maxillicosta whitleyi, assembly GCA_029822895.1. Classification (NCBI taxonomy): domain Eukaryota; kingdom Metazoa; phylum Chordata; class Actinopteri; order Perciformes; family Neosebastidae; genus Maxillicosta; species Maxillicosta whitleyi. The sequence continues at coordinate 7,599,617 of JAPSES010000102.1, forward strand.
AACCTGGGCCACTTGTTTTTAGTCAGATTTATTTCAGTGTAACACAAAACAATGGATTAGCCGTTAGCACAAAGTGAATTCATATGAAACCAAGGTATGATCAAATACAGCGAAGAAATCAACGCCTCATAGTACAACCTTTATTTGGCTCATTCAGTGAGTTTGAGCAGCACAAAAATAATATTGGTGCTGTTGGACCAGATTAGTGTGAGCTTTGCCGTGTAAAGCTTGTTGCGTTGGTGTTTTGTTTTATGAGTTATTATTATTCATGCCATATGCTGGTCTCGGTCTGTTAGATGGTTTTAATATTTGCTCATTTACAGGCTTGTTTGAATTGTTCCTTTCTCCAAAAATTGGTTTTATTGAGCTTTTAGCTGATTTTCTTCTTGCGTGGATGTGCAGCATATGGATATTGTTACAAATGTTCCATGGCATTACCACGGCAACACAGACTGAACAAGCATGAACTGAGCTTAACTTTTATACAACACCACCTTTCATACAGTCCAAAGTACTTCACCTCAGACAGTAAAACATTTAGTATCTGATACACTTGTGTTGCTATTGAAGCTGTGGCGTGTCCTCCGAACGTGCTCCTCACCTTTCCTTCTTCCAGGAGACGGGCCCCCGCGGTCACATGACGCGTCAGGAGGTCCAGGGCTTGTCACCGTTCACTCGCAACGAGGGCCGAGCCAAACTTCTGGCCAAGAACCGCCAGACGTTTATCCTGCAGACCACCAAGCTGACCCGTATTGCCCGGCGGGTGTGCGAGGACATCCTGCAGCCACGCCGCGCTGCACGGCGGCCTTACGCCTCCATCAACGCCAATGCTGTCAAGGCTGAGTGTAAGCATACACACACACAAAGCAGAGCAGGGTTTCCATTAGTAACTTGTAATTACTGCATTTTGATGAAAACATTTTTTTGAAAGTGAATCAAAGATTGAGTCTTTTTAGTATCACGACAGTAAGGACTCACACGTCACCTGCACAATGATCTGTCGTTCTCTGTGACACTAGTTTTGATGTAATCATTCTTTAATCGTCATTATTCTGTCTGAGACTGGGCAGAAAAGTTGCTTATTATTATTTAAACTCACACATTCCTGCACAGCCATGGTCACATTTGTATCTGTTTTTGTCAGACAATATCATGGTTTTAAAATAAAGCTTTTTATCAATACAATGCAGCAGTTTGATTTAGGTGTGCTAAAAAACTACATTACATTTTATAGATTTCCTTTTCTTTTTTGACAGACAGATTTTTACCTTAACATGTTTTGTCTACACCTGTCATCTTCTCAGAAGGGTCACATGATGTTACTGTGATGTGCCTTATCAGCTGTTTTATCCAGGAATGCCAAATTTACTTTTTTTTATTATTATTATTTTTAATCTGTGACAAAAAAAAGAAAAGGAAATCTTTTTATTTTCAGTAGACAGTGTGAACCCCATTGGACTACATTACACTTTGTTTTATTCATCATTTATTTTTAGTTGTCATTTTTTCTGTCAAATAAATATTTGCATTTCTAACAGACTGTTATTTAAACATCACCAGGAACTTTCAGGTTTTTATGATAAAATTAAATTCTTCGCTCAAATGATAAAAGTCTTAATGGAAACCTTTATACAGACCCTAATATAGTAAACACAGTGTATTAACCACAACACTACCTCATCCTCTTTGTGCATGTTTTTAGGTATGATCAGGCTGCCCAAGGCGACAAAAACCCCTGTAAAGACCAGAGTGGTACCTCGGCAGTCACTGGCCAACATAGTGCAAGATTTAGGTGAGTGTGTGTCATGTGACTTCTCTACAGCGTCAGTATTCTGTACATTTTCTGTGTTTGTTGACTGTTGTGGTCTGTGTACAGCCATTTCAGCTCCTCTGAAGCTCAAGGCATCTAGAGGTCCCCCAACACCCATCAACAGGAACCAGGCCAGCCAGCCACGCGTGGGACAAAGCCTGCTGGGGAAGAGAGGCTTCGATAGCGTAAGTATTCACACACCATCATAAGGAGCTTTCAGTAAAACGGCAGCTCTCAAACTTTTTACAGTGGAGTACCTTCTTAAATATACTTTTTTTTCCACTTCAATATTTTTGATTGAAGAAATAAGGAAAAAATAGTTCCTGTGTCAAAATCGTCTGTTTATATTTTCAAAGCAAACAACATATTTAACTGATATATTAAAAATAACACAAGTAAATTTTGTGTGCGAAATATAAACTGAAAAGTGCCCTCCTTCGTTGATAAGAAAAATACATGAATTGGTCATTGAGTAATAAACGAACCTTTCATCTACTAATAAACTCATCTTAAATAATAGAAACATTTGTAAAATCTTGCCAAAGCTTAAACAAGATAATTAACAATAAAACTGTTTTATGAATGCATTATTGTTTTATATCTCGGGATTAATTCTCCTTATTTATTTTATATTCCATATAGTAAACAATGCCTCATTTAATGTATTTTTCTAAGATATTTCCAGTACCCCCGGGGCTTCTTCCAAGTACCCCTGGAAGTACACATACCCCCATTTGAGAAACACTGCAGTAGAACATACTCGCCAAGATTTAATGGAGGTTTTTGTCATTTCACAGGGTTTCAGTACAAAAGAAAGTAGCTTCATCTAGTGTCTTTGCTCTTCCCCACCTGCTTGTGCTCATCCATGTGCTTGTCTTATTGGTTCACAGGCTTCAGGGGTGCCATACCCAGCCAATGGGAGGCCGTATGTTTCAGGTATGAGGTCCTCCAACCAGACGGTCATCAAACGGCAGAAAGTCAACCAAGGAGAGGCGCCCAACCCGGTGGTGTTTGTGGCCACGAAGGACACCAGGTACGTACTTACCGAGGCCTGCAGTTAATCACCTTCTGTAGTGGAGACCAAAATAGAAACGAAAGATAAATGACACCAGCGCGTGATAATTCTGCGGTCCTGGTAAACAGAAACTGAAGGCAGACGCACAGCTTTATCAGTGTCAGTCTGAACACAGAGATGCTGCTGGGTGGCACCAGCCTGAGGAGGAGACGACGCTGAGTTCTCATCTTGCATTTGCTCTGGAGTACATCTGGTCACAGCTGTTTATCTGATGTGGGAGGTTCCATATGATGACTGACAGGAGCACATCTAGGCATTTCTAAGCAACCAAAGAGGCTGTCCTTTGGTCTATAAAATGAACTGGACACTATTTTAACTACATTAAAAGCCTTGACTGGGGGAAAACTGTTCATTTTGGAGAGAACAAAGACTCTGATTGGATATAAGTTGTGATGTACAAACACTGATAATTACAGTGGCTGACGGGGACAACGGTGCTGTTTTAAAAAAAAAAAAAAAAAAAGCGCTGCAGAAGCTAAAACACTGCATTTCCACTGACAGGCCACACTCCAGGCCTCCAGGGGCAGCGCTGAGTTTACACCTGAGAAACCAAGCAGTTTATTAAAAATTTAAATAAACTATATGAAAATAAATATGAAAATAAATTATCAGGTTTTTGCTTTTTTTTTTATATATAAGTGTTTAGTGTTAATTTAGTTTTTTTTTTAGTACCCATGGATATTTATTTACATGTAATTTTCTTTTATTTTAATAAAAATAAATTATCATATATGGCTTTATATGTATACTTACCCTTACTTTCAATGCTTGAATAAATAAAATGTGACTTGCTATAGCTCACATGTAAATTTTGTTAAAACTATCATAAAAATCTCATAACAAAATACAAATAAAAACAGCAACAAAAAAAGAAGGATATAAAAAAAGAGCATAAAATATAAAACACCCTGTGATTGAAGAGATGTTCTTGAACATTTTTTTTTTTTTTATTTACCTGTGAAGCACTTTGTAACTTTGAGTTTTTGTAATGGAGTTATTACCCCCCCCAAACGCAGACTTAATTGGGTTTGTATTTTGCCAGTGACTCAGAATTGATCTGATTCCATTTTGGGAAAAGTAGGTCCAAGTTCAGGTTCTTGGGGTGAGATTTTACAGGTCTGTAAAAACATCAATTTTGTTTCCATTCACTTTTAACTGGACACATGTATAGAGGTAATTGATATGACCTCAGCACATGCATAGACATGATGACATCAGATGGATTGATGCCAAAATAAGCTCCAATACATGTGAGAGGGGGGGTTTGTGCCTGGCACCACTCATGATCTGTCAGGCTGCTTAAAACCTTCTCTCTTCTTCAGGGCTCTGAGGAAACATCTGACTCAGTCTGAGATGCGCAGAGCGGCGAGGAAGCCTCACATCCTGGTCCGGATTAAGTTGCCGCCGCCGCCCCCTCGTTCCCTGGCCATGCCCCTGCTCCCCTCCAGCACCAGCGAGCCCATCGTCCTGGAGGACTGAAGGGTGTCTCTGAACAGGACATGGGGGTCGGGTGGGTTTAGGGGAGGGTCTGTGCTCAGCACAGTGCGCCATACCAGTAGTCTTTAATTTCTCCTCTTTTCAGTGTCATGTTCCTTTAGTCCTCTGTTACTTCCCAGAACTTGATGTCTCACACTCACACACACTCTTACACTGTACATTTCCATCATATAAAACAAGCATCTACTTACATCAACACACTGACACACACACCTTGGGCTTTGTAGTATTTTATTCCAGACCCTGAATTCTTTTGCTTCTCTTTTTAAAGCCACCTGTTTTTAAATGTGTAATTTAAATCAAGATATTTCTCATCCCGATACAATGATAAAGCACACTTTGTGTCATCGTCGTCGTCCCCTCCCCCTCTATTTTTATGTAAATATATGCATCGATAGGGGGCGACACCTCTACTAAGAGATGAGAATGAGAGACTGAAGGCCGACTCTAATTTGATCAAGGTTTCACTCAAACACTCCGTGATCAATATCTCTGTTTTATGTGTGTGTGTGTAAAACGTAACGGAGACGAAGGCAGGAAATATATTTGACTGTTAACGCCAGATGTTTGTCAGTGCACACGTTCAGAGCCATCAGTGGAAAGGTGAACTTTATCACTGTCATGTTACCTGTTCACTAATCAGGGTAAATACACGGGTCACCCAAGGTCTGCACCTCATCATACAGACGGATTTTAGTCATGAAAATACTGAGTGAGCAAGAAATGAGTTGGTGTAAGAACCGACGAACGATTATGGAGAAAACCGAGCCGGTTTGTTCTGAACTAACTCTCATTTCTACTGGAAAAGCACCATCACATTTGAGTATCGTATCAGAAAACATCGTATATTTAGAATGAATCTATGAATTATCCAGTTTTGTGAAAACTACTTTGGGGATAAAAGCAGGTAACACTTCACAGCTTGGATAAAAGTTTGATAGTATAAGGAAATAATAAAGAATGCAGTGTAATTACCAAGGTAATAACGTCTATTAATAGTCAGGTGAATCTGGATGACATTAGGCTTAAATTTATCTGTAAAAAAGTGATAATGGAGAAACAATACAGTAACCTGTAACAGAATTAAAATGTTTTTACTGGTGCAATAATGGCATAAAAAAAAAAAAAAATGCATTTCTCTTGTGTTCCAGTGTGTGTTAATACCAACACATTTTCTACTTATTACCTTGTTAATTATTAAGCTATTATTACAGAGCTGTAAAGTGAATAAACGATCTGGCATCACCGGGAAAGGATCAACATTCATATCATTATCAAAACAATGTTAAACAGCACTGCTCAAATTTGGACATTTTAACTCCAAAAAAAAAAAAAAACATTGCTAATTCTGTCGTCATTTTGTCAGTTTTGTAAATATGACTGTTATTTTTAAACAATCAGAAATTCCAAAATAGCAAAAAAATAAAATGAAAAGTTTACAAAAAAAATGATAATGTCAAACCTGACCAGATTTATTACCTTGACTCGACACTTCCTGAATTCTGTTTTGTGCTCACGTGGTAATTTCATACCTGACTTCCGTACTTTGCCGTCATTTTTCTAAGAGGTTTAAACAAAGTGAAGTTGCCGTTTCTCGACTCTTGTCCTGTGAACTTCACCCGAGTCGTCGTGGGGAAGGAAAGGGGGCAGGGCCTGTAGCTTAAAGAGGTCTGTAGGTTTTTACGCTGTAGGAGAAAACTTGTGTAGTTTTTGAGAAAAATCCGATTCGTGGCGACTGCAGAAACGCGTTTGGCTTTGAGGTGCGACGTCTGTGTCCAACCGAAGCCATAATGTTCCGAAACAAAAGATGACGTTAGACTGAAGATGCAGCGTTTTTAAAGATGTACCGTTTTGGATCAGGGCGAATGAAAGCGAAAGCGAGCGCGTTACTAGTCAGACGTTCTGTCGAAGCAGCAGCACTATGTACGGAGGAAGATTCAGGCCAAAAAATTATAAACTTGATGTCAATATTTGGTCAAATTGTTCTTCATTTGGCCTCAATCGTCCCTGTAAATGTTAAATAATGCAAAACGTAGTATTTGTGATTGGACAACGATATGAACGGAATCTCAAACTGTCCCCTGTGCTTTCATTTGTTCATTTTAGTCCCCTATTTGTACCGTTATGGAAGCGTAAGTAATTAAAGCGATATGAATTGGATCACTATAAACCCTCTGTTTCCCTTAAAAGGGGTTACAGTCGTTTTATAAACAAGTTCGGTCCCAATGTGGGCTAGCTAATATTTCTCAGACAAAGAAATTGAAGTGTTAAGTTTGTAGCAAATACTAATCTGTGTAAAGAAAAGTGGAAAACTGGCATATTGGAAACTTTTTTTACAACTGAAGTGTGATATTCTGCTCCATAGTGGTGGAGATGGTTCTAATAGGCGACTGTACATGTGAAACATTGCTCTCCTTCATGTGGGTGGGTGGGCTGGTGGGTGGGGCGGGGGCGGGGCCACAACTAAAGGGACGGGAGCTTCGATTTTTCTATGACGGAGAGACAAACATGCTACAATTGAAGCTTTTTCTCAAGTGTTTTTTATTCCAATGTCTCTGTATCCTTTAATGTATCTTGATAAGAAAAGAAATAAAGAATTTTTTTTTTCTTCGTGGTCAGTCATGGGCTCTTTGACTCTTTGTGGGTTTTTAGAGGAAAGCACGTCTCAAATTGAAAACTTTTTTTTATTTTTATTTTTTTAAGTTTTTGTAGGAACAGCAAATTTGATCTGCAGTAGGCCAGACCAGTAAAACAATAACATAATAATATATAAAGTCAACTTGAACCTTTTCTCTATGTTTTAGAGCAAAAAAAAAAAGTACATTTACATTATGAAAATGTTTACATCTACAAACTATCTGTTCAAACAATGTGAATAACATGAACAAACTGAAAAAATAGGTGTCATTTTAACAATATTATGTCTCAGTTTATTATTTATTTTATTATTGTTTATATGTTAATATATTACTGGTCCTACTCACTGGACATTGAATTGGTCTGAATGTGGAACCTGAACTAAAAGGATTGTTCATATCTTAGTGTCATTTTTGCTTTTCACAAATTCATCTCAAGGGCCGAACTGGACCCTTTGGTGGGCCAGATTTGGCCCTCGGGCCGCGTGTTTGATACCTGTGCCCTAGTGGAATTCAGTTCTGTGCATAAGGCCAAGGGAGCTAATTACCATGCACACATTCATTAAATATTTACTGAAGTGCAAGGGAAGAAACACACCAATACTAGAAGATCTGTAATTTATTGCTAATTTTTCATTGGTTATTCTTTTTAATTCCATGTTTTGTTATTAAAATTTTACAGTTGCTATCCTATATATCAGAGTTGGAGTACAGTAGTTAACCAAAACAGTAAAAGTAAAAGTAAAAATGTAAATTCTAAAAATAAAAATATTCAGTAGGACAAAGATTCAACTACAAATGATATTAATAAATATAAATACCCACTGCTACTTTTGCATCAGTTCCCAAATTTATTTCAATATATTTAATCTTTCTGAAGTAGTTTATCACCATTTATTATATCCTTTGTGTTATGCATTTTTTCCGCAGTGAAAATCAGATATTTTCCTATGTTTAATTCACTGATCGTGTAGATATTCATTAAAGCTCAGATTAAAATTGAAGTCTTATAAAAGTGTTTATAAAGCCTTACAAAAAAATCAATCACATTTATTATATTCGCTGTATTTTGCTCTTTTTTTTCCAGTATAAACCATACATTTTTCTATATTTAAATTCATTGATCATGTAGATGTTCATAAAAATTCAGGTTAAAGTTGAAGTTTATTATATCAGGAACACACAAAACTGAAGAAAGTGACTTTTTCAGTAAAATCTATCATTATCTGAACATAAACCCAGTGTTTCCATCCATTATCATTGATCCAACTCCATGGGCTTTACTGGTGAATCAATGCTGTAGAAGATGACGGTGTTTCCATGGTAACTACAGAGCCTCTGAACATCCAAATGGGTCATATCTGATGACCATGAAAAGATGAAAATCTGTATTTTACACCAATTATTTACATGTATTAATGTAATTAATGAATCAACAGATATTAAACCGTTTAAATCAGTAGATGGTTTTGATGTTTCGACAGTGGATGTTTGGGTTTTTAAGGGTTAAAGACAAACAGGAAAAGAGATTTTGTGATAAACTAACATGCCAATAGTAGGAGATCATTTCTTAAACCTTCTGCTGTGGTAACTGGCATGAAAAACAACACATATTCCAATAAAAGTAAATTTGCTTGGGGAAAAATAAAAGGTGATTCTCTTCCACATTTTCTGGTGCTGGAGCGACACATTCAGGTTCTGCAGATCTCATCGACATTTGGAACACTATTTGGACAAATCATGAATAGAAATAACAGGTAATGACTGATGCCTTTTAAACATATTCACTGTGGCAACGAAAAAAGCAGTTATTCATAAATAGTTACAAGACAAAGCATGACAAAGACTCAGTTTTCTGTTAAGTGTGAATAATAGTTTGATGAACAAAAGGGATAATGTATTGGAGTTGAGCTGGTGCTTTGAATTTGCATCTTTGGAGCTGAATAACCCACTTGATTTCCCTTTTCGCTACATTGTACCATGTAAAAACAGTCTTTCTGGGCATTATTGTGACTTATGTATGTACAGTATAGCCCTTGTTAAGTGAATGTTATAGTTGTTTATATCCTGGCAGCTGTACTGTACATAATCATTGACAAACTAGAAAAGTACTCAGAGAGCGCAAACCTCTGCCAAGCAGCACAGTTCCCCCACATATTGTGACTGACACCCCATAATATTACT